>NDFZ01001703.1:0-14736 GCA_002192655.3 Mamestra configurata | reverse complement strand
TTCTTGGAGAGTAGGGGAGTATTAAGAGAGGTTTTCCAGAAATTCTTACGGAAACGGGAAAAACGAGATATGCGCGTACGAAGTCGTAAGCGAAGGCTAGTTTGGTATAAAGTAGGTTCAAATGTTTTGACTACAAAAAAAATACTTATTCTCTCCAGTTTTTCTTTTTGACAGCCGACTACAACCTTCTACTTGCGCCCGCGCGCTCTATTCATTTGTCTATGACATCGACAAATAAAGCTGGAGCGCTGGGCTATTGGATGTCAGCTTATTTATTGAATGTATGTATCTATTTTTATATTATTTATATTTTATTATTTATTTATTTTTTTTTATATTATTTTATTTATATATTTATCTTATATATGCTCCGTGAGTGTATCCGTGGCACCACTGGCTGGCCCTATCAGAATACCAGCGCTGCGTTATTTACTTTTTAGATATCGCAGCATAAGCTGAGATAAGGACTATTTTGGCCTCGCACAGATAATTATTTTATTATATAATAATCCATGTTTGTTACATTATATTACTGTTTAGTTATTAATTTAATTTTACTGTTTTGTTTGTGCGAGTCCCAAATAAACATTTTTCTTTCTTTCTTTCCATAAACTATATCGTAGTTATAGATGTCTGTCTATGATGGCATGTGCCAATTATAACTATAGATAGCTGTAACAGCTTAAACTTTTAATCAGTCAGTTACAACAAAACTTCCACCCTTCATCCAGAAATAATAACAAAATAAAAGAAATACTTTGCAGTATTTTCTTTGATTTCGTTCTCACTCACTACAATTTGTTACCGACAGCTGAAAAGAGGTTTGTTGCTGGGCTTGACAACTCGTTCAATGTTATTTCTCAATTGAGTTCCACGAATTTCACCCACTTNCTATAGATAGCTGTAACAGCTTAAACTTTTAATCAATCAGTTACAACAAAACTTCCACCCTTCATCCAGAAATAATAACAAAATAAAAGAAATACTTTGCAGTATTTTCTTTGATTTCGTTCTCACTCACTACAATTTGTTACCGACAGCTGAAAAGAGGTTTGTTGCTGGGCTTGACAACTCGTTCAATGTTATTTCTCAATTGAGTTCCACGAATTTCACCCACTTTTTAGTTGAAAAACGTTTTAATTATAGCCGGGACCTGTGTGGTCTGAGTGTAAATATTTGCTGTCACTGTCTCTTGTTTATTTAACTATTTATAATATCTTAATATATATATTTCTTGTGTACGTGTGTATGTCACTGAACTCCTCCTAAACGGCTGGACTGATGTTGATGATTTTTTTTGTGTGTGTTCAAGGGGATTCCAGAATGGTTTAGATTCACAATTGGACCCGGTAGGTGGCGCTGCAATCGATTTCTATAATTTTTCGTCAGACACAAAGTAAACGTTCGGACAGGACAACGTCTGTCGGGACCACTAGTATTTATATAGATTTCTTAATTGTTTTATTGTTCAGTTACTTGCAGATGACTATTTAATATCTAAGAAGTTAACATAAATGTTTCATGAATCATGAAAATGATTTAAAGGGATCATAGTTATTTTTACTATGTTTCGACAAATGCAGCAAATATAACTATCATAATTTCAGCCGAGAGATGTCCTTTGCTGGACATATCCACACCCCGGGGGTCGCCACATAGACCGGTCCTGTGCTTCTCACACCCACCGGTCTACAGCGGCTCTCACCTGAGCCCTATACTCACGCCACTCCAAGAACGGTTACCAAAACATATTTTGACATCACGAATGTATAAGTAATAACAATATTCTGTGCAAACCGGGTCTCAGAAATACCTAAAGAAAATGCTAGAACTTGGAAGATAGAAATAATGGGTAGACATTACAACACACAAACCAAAATTACTATACGTTACAACATCCATTAGGCAGAACATACGAGAATACTGTGCAGAAACGAATATTCTTCTTTGAAAATGATGAAATCAAGAGTCCGCAGTTTAAGGTTATAGTTGTGGGTATCAACATAGACATTTTTAATTGTAAAGTGAAACCTGGATAACTGGGACATTAAGGGACCTGAAAATTTGTCTTACTTAAAGAGGTATTCCACTTACCAGGGTCTCAGATATCAAGGTATAAATAAATATCTAATAGAGGCGTGAATAGATGTTATTTCGGAAATTTATAAGTCCTAGTTTGAGAGGTAATAAATTGACGTTACCTCAGTTACAGAGGTCATACCTATAAAAAAAATTCAAAGAAAATAATTTAGCAAAAGTATTCTTTAAAGTATAATCTCAGTAAAAGATGTAAAATACACTCGCTGTCTCAATTATACAGGTAATTAGGTTGATAAAATCGAAAGAGCTAATTCCAGATAAAAAGGTTTGTTTTGTCCCTCTAATGCAGTGCTAAAGTGTCGGGACCTCACCATCGGTTCTAGCTATGGAGGTTTCTCACTAATAAATGTCCCACTTAACCAAGTTTTACTGTATTTTACGGCATACTAGCAGAAAAACTGAAACTAAATAGTCTAAGATCCGAAGTAAGATCGGTTTTCGAGTGAAGGCCGATCCATTTCCATTCATATGCTTACCGCTTGAAAAATATATCAAAATGAAAGCATTTTAATTGTGAATACAGTATTATTCTGAAAATGTCAGTGAAATTTAAGACATATATATTTTAATTATACCCATATTTTGTACTGCAACCCTATTGGTGTATGTTCAGCAACATATTTTATTTGATAAAATATAATTTTGTGGGTGAAGGTCAATCTTACTTGGGATCCTCTGCTAAGAAGAACGTGGCTAAATAATAAGAGCCGCAAGGTTCGATCTTTGTGGTTACAAAAGTAAAAAAGAACGAAAGAAGTCAAAGGTCTATAAACAAGCCCACAACCACCATTGCATTGAAGGAAGATTTTCAATGCTGAATCAAGGAAATTCAGCCACATTTATTCAAAAGGGTAATGAGAAATTTCGATAAAATACTGCGTACGTGTGCAAAGCCTTGGAGACCATTTGCCCGATGTGCTATTATTTCTATACGTTATTCTATCCTGTGTACTTTATGATTTAATTAAAAATAAATAAAATTTTATAAAGTGAAACTGTTTTTGTTTGTTAAATTAAATCTTACGTTAATTTTAGGAAATATATTGTTATTTCGAAATTGAAAGTTGGGCGAGTTAGTTTTTCCGGTTTTATTACTCGTTTCTTTTTGTGAAAAACGATTGTTAATTGCTATTATTTTATTTGAATCCAGCATATTCTTATATTTTTTATTGATAACACGCACACCATGTTTCTCTCTCAAAGTTAAAACTTCGTATCGACAGCATAAAGTGAAATGCTTTTTCAATGTGACGCAGTCGGATTAAAGGCTGGTGGCTCGGACTTCGTTACGCTGTGACAAACTAAACAATAGGCTAGTTGATATTGTTAGCTTTTACATCGGATAAGCCGATTTCATCCTCAATCTCTTGGAAACAAGAGGAAAAATATAGAAATTATGGTGTCACCTTGTCCAAACCTATTTTAATAATAGCTTTTCACGAGGTTTCGCTCCTGTAGCCTATTTATTTTACAGGAACTGTCCACTTTTTTGGAATAAAAAAAAACGATGGTACTCCGGGATTTAGGGATAGCTCTCAAGGTTTTTGTGAGCCTGGTAGATTTGATTTTAGTCATACCTTAGGAGCTCCTTCTAAAAAGGCTGATTCATGGGAGTTTCTTTACATTTCTGTTAGTAAAAGAAGTTTTGTTTCATGAATGAAATATAATAATATTGTAAAGTGATTATAATAATGATGATATTTCTAATAATAATTTAGTTTTTGATGAAAATTTTTTGTTGCCAAAACCAGCTTACTTGTTGTTTCCACACTAAATGGATTTTAAAGTGGCATTTAAGACGTTCCTTCAGGTTATAGTAAATCAAAAAATAACTCAAGTCTCCGTCACTGAATGTTCTAAAACTCACATTGAACATTTTCGGATTCAAAAACAAACATTAAACTTGGATCAAACCTTAACGACACGCCTCGGGTGAACGCTCTAAATAGCAAATGTTTTAGAAAACTGATATGGAACACATTGAGTGTTCCCACACAGTATCGTACTAACATTATAAATGCCAGTCTGTTCGTTGGATGTTTGTAAATGAATCAATTGAAAGGTCTTCAAGGGCTTCAGGCACAGTGCCATTCCTGGTATGCAGACGTCCATAGCTGTGACCAATTGCCATCAGCAAAACCAACAGCTTGTTTGCCACTCCATGGCATAAAAATCCTGCCAGGGTGGCGGAATTTGTTCGAAAGAGTCACTGTGGCTCTGGATCGCAAAGAGAGAAACTCGGATGGGTTTTAGTTTAGTCAGTAAGAGTCTGACACTCCCTTCCGCTCCACCCAGAGCGCTAGGAGTGATGATGATTTCGTATCCTAAAAACAAAAATGCATAAAAAACACGCCTCAAAAGTAGAAAAAAATTGAGAAAAAATCGGTGTATGTGCCCATAGTCTGGTTTAAGACTTTGACTCCAACGGACAACAATTTTATTGATATACGTAACCCTTGGGATAATTTTCGACTTTGACGCGGACGAAGCCAGTGGAAAAAGTTTGTATAGTATGCAGTACANACTCCCTTCCGCTCCACCCAGAGCGCTAGGAGTGATGATGATTTCGTATCCTAAAAACAAAAATGTATATAAAACACGCCTCAAAAGTAGAAAAAAATTGAGAAAAAATCGGTGTATGTGCCCATAGTCTGGTTTAAGACTTTGACTCCAACGGACACAAATTTTATTGATATACGTATCCCTTGGGATAATTTTCGACTTTGACGCGGACGAAGCCAGTGGAAAAAGTTTGTATAGTATGCAGTACGCTTAAGAACACCCAAAGGACGTACCTATTTCTTTCAAGACTCGGGTCATTGTACAAAAAATTGGTGAGCAACAGCTACAGTGTCCCCTTAAAAGAGGCTATCACGCTAAAGTTTCATTTGAAAGTGATATATTGGTTTGTGAGCGTGTCCAATCTGGTTGATTTAGCGCGCCAATAATCTGTGACGTCACGCAACCCGTCAGGTGTCAGACGGTGCTGCGGCGCGCTATTGTCACGTACTACACAATGAAAACATACGGAGTGGTACAGTGAGATAAACGCTAAGCGGTTTAAAAAAGGCTGAAACGGGGAATTCACTAGATACTATGTCTGTGTGGGGTGTAACTGGCGCAAACAGACAGACTTATTAGGAGCGAGGTTCAGTGGACAAGTTTGTCTAGTAAATTATATGTGTAAACTGAATGCTTGCCTCCCCTGAATAATAAAATCCACCCTTCAACTAGTTTGGCTAAGATATTGCACCAAATGGTTATTTAGTAAATCCTGATAGACTACTAACAGTTCTAAAGCAGCACAATCATAGATCAGAGCCCCTATCAACTTTAAGGGTTGTAACCAGGCCAACTATGTCTATCTGAATGCAAAAAATATCCTGTAAATACGTTACGATTGACTTAAAGAATAAACCAATCATAATGCACATGTTTGCCGGACGCCATTCAAGCAAGGAATAGATGGCGGGACGCCTTGTCTAGATTCTTCAAAAATAAGCGAGAAGAAACATAACGCAGAGAGAACTGGAACTTTATGAGTGTCACAGTTTAGGTTGATAAATAAAAATACAGAAATTATTTTAGTAGGTTGATGCTGCATGTCGTAAATCTGGTGGATGCCAAGCATGGCTCATCACCGCAAGGTTGCCTGCTTGTCGCTCTTCTACAAATTGTGAGTGCGCCCAAAAACTCTACGACCACATTCCAACGGCCACCTTCTACCATCGGAAATCTAGACGCACTGCAAGTTACCATCCCCACCTTGTTGCTATATCACCAATTCGCACTAACTTCAAAGTGAGTGTGAACAGGCTTCTCCCGGGTAAGCCTACTCTATAGTCGACTTTATCTCTGTCACCTTTGACCTAGACTAAAGTTAAAAACAAGCCCATCTCATACCTGAAACCTGTAAGATGCAAATTGGAAAACGTTGCTGGTGGTCCACATTTGGGTGCACACATACTGCCGTTCTTTTTCTCACATCGTTTTTAGAGGAAACTCCTTCGGATTAATTTCGCAGCGTCAACGCACATTTAAAACTCACCCGTATATCACCTGACGCTGCAAGCGAGCAGCAAAAAATGTCGGATTAAGGTCAGACAGACAAAAAACAGGGCAGGCTCTGTCGTCCAATGCCTGTTTTCCTTGGCCTCGAGTCAAATGTTGCATTTGGAAGATGAAATGTTTCCTCAAAATTTTCAAAAGCTATTGTACGCTATTATAAAGACATCCATTATATTCTTCCCTGAAAATTGCATGTTTATTCTTCAGCTATTAAATGAATCGTTTGAATAAACCACGAGGAAATAAGAACTGAAGTTCCTTCGCCTTTCTTTTTATTTTATACTCGGCTAACAACAAGATATTTATATTAAGGGGTGTAGGCGTGCCGCAGCGTAAGTATTGAAAAAGATAATTTTGCGGTGGCTTTTATTTTTATTTATATTCCAGTTTTCTTTTGTTTCTTCTTTACTGTTGCATGATAATCTTCTATTAAAAGGAGTGGATAAGTGCTGATTAAAGTAAAAATTATGTTTATGTTGTGGAATGCAGATCTTTACCAATCCGTACTTAGGCTCGCGTGGTTTATTACGCCCAAATTCATCGTATGGGTCTCTCGGTGTCCAAGCAGTAAGAACATTATACGCTGCTAATATTTTATTTACATTATGAAGTGTCCTATCCTAACCTATCATCATCATCATTTTAGCTGAACGACGACGTCCACTACTGGACATACGCCTGCCCCATACGTCACCACAACAACCGCTCCTATGCGTTTTGCATCCAGTGAATCCCCGCAGCCTTCGCCAGGTCATTGCTACACCATGTGGGAACCCTTTCGATGCTGCGTCTTCCCAACCCATCACAACAATATAAAACATTTTCCCAACTCAAAAAAATTCCTATTTCAAAATAAACATTTACATTTCAAAATTCATAAACAAAATCCTCCATTATTCTCTTACCCTAAAATCACAACGTGCTTACTGCATATTTCAATAAAACTTTCGTCTTTTGTCAGATAGCTCATAAAGTATTACTGAAGCTTGTAGAACAGAATCTTCCTACGTACGAATGTCGATGCGATGTGGCGTAAATATTTTACGATGGAGACTACCTGCCTTCCGGGTGCAATAGATAGAATTCCTATTGAAAGAGATATCAAGTTTGTATAGCTTTAAGGACTGGAATTGATTTTGATGCTGTGCTAATCTGTTTTGGTGCAGTGTATTTGAAATAACATGTCTTAATATCACGACTGTATTCCCCAAGTATTTAGACAGAGGCTTAAACTTTGGTGCCTGAAGATGAAGATTTTTTTTAGACCATTGATAGATCAAAATAATGAATAGGCGATGACCGAAAAGTTAATAAGCAAATCCTATATCCTAGTAACTAAGACCTAGTTCGACACGAACTGTTGAAAAAATCCAAATTTGCAAGTAAAGGCTGCGTGAAACAACACACAGTTCACTAAACCGACTCCGTTTCTAAAAACAACAGTCACTCGACAAACACAAACGAATAGTTCAGTAGATCATCAATACAAGCTGTCACTGCTACGGCGTAGCACGTAGCGCTACAAGAACGCTACGACCGTAGCGCCCAACAGTCACTTTCCCAGAGTTTACTCTTTTATATTTATGCCTGAGAATAACTCAAAATAACCTTAGTACAAAACTTTCCTATTTCATTTGGCTGGTGTAGGCATACATAACTTTGTGGCCTTGAGTACAGCGAGGGCTGAAATAAGTGTAGCCACTACCTGCGTTAATTTTGAATGTACACTCTAAAGTTTTTGTACCACTTTGAAAGTTATATAAGCAGGATATACATATAAACTGATTATTTTAATTTATCCTGGTTCATGGAATGAAAAAGTAGACTTTGCTACAGATTTTACAGTATGTGATATGACTATGATATGATATATGACTATAAATTTGGGACATTTGGAGGTTTCTCTCATGCTGCATTTTTTTTTCAACTGTATTTATCTCTCTGCTCTGCTGATTATATTATTAAACTGATATTGACAGCGGTTTTGTATTGTAGCACTACCTAAATGCGGTTTTGATAGTTTCTGACGTGCGGTTAGCACCACTACAGCTGATGTCAATACTCATGTCAATGTGGTGACATCTATTTCGCTATGTACGAACTATAGATGAGACCTGCCGCCTACTATGACATGCCAATGCACGTCATCATGATTCGGTTGTGAGAGAGAGACGGAGCTATAGAGGACCAATATCTCTTATCACTTTTTTCACAGTGACATGTACACGACGACGCCTGAGGGACGCCTATGTTTGGCCAACCGTGGTCGTCTGCTGGCTGAAATGATGGTGATGACGGAAACAACTGTTCTATTGGGCAGTAGCCCTTCAGACGCAACACTGGTCTCGTCATAGGATCCTCACTTTTCAATGGAGGATTATGAACTTTTCACATAGATTCTCACACCTCTATTGTAAAATACTCAATTGTTTAGATAGCGCTCATGCGGGCTGTGGATCGCCTGACCGAATGGAAACCTCTATCCAAAAGGCATCTAAAGGCAATTTTAAAACATAGAAGAATTTTTGTGTAGGTGTGTGTGATAAAATCTGTAAAATACCATATTTCAGGCAAATAAATGAATCTATCTAATTATGTAGGTCGTTTTGTGGCAATTAAATACTTTAACTTCTTTCTATCTATCCATAGACGGAAAGTGAATTCTTTTCGTCTATGAATGTACTTGTATTTCATTCTAAAATTGCATGTATACCTTTATAGAGCATTATAAACTTCATTCATCATTTGCCTAGCCTGTTCCCAACTATATTGGGGTCGGCTTCCAGTCACACCGGATTCAGCTGAATACCAGTATTTTACGTGGAGCGGCTGCCTACCAGACCTCCACAACCCATTAACTGGGTAACACGGTACTTCTTGGCAAGACTGGAGTCAGATATATTGGCTTCTGACAATCCGTAACGACTGCCAAAGATCTACAAATGACAGCCAGGACCAACGGCTTAACGTGCTTTCCGAGGCACGGAGGAAACTCGGAATGTTAAGATGGTCACCCATCCACAGACCAACCTTGGCAAGCGTTGCTTAACCTTGATCGACCCGTACGGCTGTTTTTCTTTAGCCACGAGCATTATAAACTTAATGTTAGTATAATCAGTTCATCACCTCTAAAGAGGTCTTAACCTTTTGCGTGTCTTAAGTTACACAGTTCTGTGATAGGTCTGAAATAGGATCCCTATAATATCTACTTCTTTAGCGAACGTTGTTACTCTAAGATATTTATCGACAAAAAGTAGATAGTAGTCTATTTCTTGCTTATTTCCTCCAAGAAGTTTACAATTAGCACAAAACGGAGCAGCTGATGGCTTTTTTCTTGAGCTCTGTGGAACAAACTTTGATTAACTTGAACAAATTCAACACATTACGGAGCTACGCGCTGCTGGTAAACTTAGTACTATTAATTCCTAAAGACGCACTAGCTTACTTACATCTTTTAGAGGAAGAAAGAATATTTTATTGATAAATGGCACTCACTCGGTTGCGTACCCAGGTGCTCTCCTCCTTGTGTTGTGTTCTTCATTGCTGAGGGTCATGGCCCCCATGAACTACTTTTCAGACGATCGCTTTCCACTTTTTTCGGTCCACGGCAGTGTATACGGCTTCGTTGACGTTTTAGTTGGTAGTGTCACGGTGATCTGTCCAGCGCATAGGACTCCTTCCTCTTGGGATACAATGTCATAGTCCAATGACACCTTTTCAGGTTTTGCGTTTATTCTGTTACACGTTGATAAAAAATGACCTAGCTTTCTAAAATGATTACATAATCACAAAAATATAATTATTTAAACATCCAATGCCGTTTGTTTCCCGTAAAAATTAGCCACCTCCACCTTCTAAACTGACTAACTCACCAGAGACTGGGCAGCAGCATTCTCTATGCATTGCAACAGCTACACTGTGATCGCCAACCCGCCTGCCAAGTGTGGCGATTATGGCAAACCCCTCCTTTGGGGGAGGCCTATGTCCAGCAGTGGACGTCTTTCGGCTGATACGATGATCCTCTAAACTGGGAGACAAAATGAACTCCTAATGACAATGTTTATGAAAAAAAAACCGAATCCTAAAGTCAACATTCACACTTACTCCAATATATTCAACAAATATCCCATAGTATAAAAATATCCCACTCTACATAGACAACAACATTATTCTTAAATCACGACAATATCGATCAATATTATAACACCATAAAATTAGCCCCATCCACTATGCATAGTTTGAGCGCCCGGGCGTTGTTGTGTTATGCATAAACCTCAAGGTTTACGGGATACTGTTACCATGATCTGGAAGCCATGGATATTAGGGTTGTAACGTAACTTGCTTCTCCGCAAATGCGGATATTCTGCAAGAAATCGTACCATCCGCATGCGAGTCCGCCAGATTTAAGTACAGTTTTGACGGAGTCTAATAAAAAAAACTACTTTAGCAAAGGATTGGTTTAAGGTAGCATCTGTAGCACAAGAAGAACTGTGACTCGAAGTAGATTTATTCATACTTTATATACACATAAAGTTTGAATAAATCTACTTCACTGTATGACTGGTTATCAAAATTCAGTACTGAATTATGTACAGTTATTTTTTTAGACACTAATCGCCTAGAAAATAACAACACATGAAACTTTTTTTAAACGTCTTCCGTCGCCGAAGTTCTCAATTCAGTTGGTTGTTTGTTTTGTATGTTTTGTAGGTTGTTGTTGCTTAACTTGTTTTTTAAAATTTTGCATGCTATGTTTTATCCTAGCTAAACATGCTTGTGCCTCAATTTGTATATAACACCCTTGTATACCATACGCAAATAAATATTCTATTCTATTCTATTCTATTGTTATTTACAAACATACATGTAACTAATAACTTTAATTTCGGAATTCGGTGTTAAAATACGAAGAAACAACCAAAAACACCGACTTTCGAAATTAAAGTTATTTTGTAATTAATATTTGTAGTATTTTTTTAATTGGAAGTCTGTTGTTTTTTTTTTTGTGTAATTTAAATAAATATATGTAGTTTGTCCATAAAATTATTTTTTTATTACCATTTCAATGACAATTCGTAACTCATTCGTTTGTACGCTCGTCCTCCGTGATAAATAAATGCGTGTTTGTTGGTTTCACGTTTTCCCTCTGCCTGTGCTAAGATGACCTCCGTTTTTGACTTCTTCCGCTCTGGGTGGAGCGGAAGGGCGTGTCAGACTCTTACTGACTAAAACCCATCCGTGTTCCTTCTAAAGCCCTTTGAGTTCCAGGGCGCGGTGACTCTTTCGAACAAATTCCGCAACCCTGGCAGGACCTCCGTTACATCACTAATATTAACATACTGTGAATGTTAATATTGTCCCTGTGCTACAGTTTGGAGACCACAACTTAATCCTGATTTGATAATACAGCCATGACTGGGTTTTGTGTATTGTTGACAATGGTATTGAGATTCGATATTGGACGGTGTGTTTTAGTGATTGTAAAATTAAACTTGCAGTAAGGTTTAGTAGTCGAGGTTTCGTGTGTTTTGGTTTATTTGTGAAATAACTAGAGTAACAGTTATAAATTAGTAATGGTGGCGACCATTTTTGTTAGTAATCACAGCACAGTAATCTGTGCTGTGGTTACTAACAAAAATGGTCGTGTTTCTAATCAGTAGAACTTTCCTAATAAAGAAACCCAATATTAGTATGGGTGTCTACGCCGGAACCAAGGTCTTCTCTTTATTCGTGAACGCACCCTACGTTGGCAAGATTTGCAGCAACTTCACTGCGGACTTCACTTCATTAACTTTGTGGGAATCTCGCGCACCGCCATATTTGTCGCGACACAATATTGTTCACAGAACATAAACCTATTGTTCTGCAAGTAGAATAAACTACTTTAAAATCCGAGGTCGGTATTTTGTTGTATCACCCACAATGGGGCAAATCGATATATTAACGAAGTCAGTACATTAAACACCACTAGCCTACGGAGAGGTAAATTATTAATTTCCATTATAAAATAATAATACTGAACTCTATACAATATAAAATCTAATTGCCGTCGTACCTTCTGAATATCTTCTAACATTGCAATCTTTCGGCGTACAAAACAATATTATTTTCCTTAGCTTCTGACTTAATTAGTATTGCATCCTGCCGCAACGGCTTTGTAACATAATTAAATAAAGTGTATTATACAAACAGGCTACGTACTCGTATGTATATTAGATTAGCCGTAGTCTGTGTCTCTGGATGATAACAATCTAGGAGTCTTCCCACACCTTTACAAAGTGTATTTTACTTAAGTATGCACTGGCTGGTTTTTTTTTTCTTCTTCTTTTGCAACTGAGCCTGGCTGGTTATATCGTAACAGAGGCTTTAGAAAATTGACATTCTGTCTGCAGTAGCGTGGCAAAGGCGATCGTCAAAATTGATTTTCAAACGCTATCAAAATTTATCTTGATCAATCCCTTGTATTTTGGAAAAAGACGCTTGTCTGGCCTCCCTTTTTTTCATGATGGGAAATCATCAAATGACTGGACACTATTTTTGACAGTGTTAAGTCGATTTTGTGTTTGTTTTATCACCCTACGGCTAAATGTCACTATTACGTTATGACATCAAGAGGCCTAAGTGACTTCAAATTCAATATTTTTTTTAAAGTTCTTTCGTTAATCTTCATTGATGAAAGTTTAATTTTGTCAATGTCAAAGTGATGATCGTTTATCAATTAAGNTTGTTTTATCACCCTACGGCTAAATGTCACTATTACGTTATGACATCAAGAGGCCTAAGTGACTTTTAAATTCAATAATTTTTTTAAAGTTCTTTCGTTAATCTTCATTGATGAAAGTTTAATTTTGTTTAATTTAATACTGGCATACAACTATTAATCATTGTTTGTAGCTTTGGCATCCATTATTAATTTTCTCTCAGTTTTAACGATTGGCAAAAGTCAAAATGCGAGGGATTGACTATGTGACGTTTTGGTAGCGCTAACATTTTGAACGTTTTGACAACAGTTTTCGCTTCAAAGAATCTCTTTGTACCAAAATCCTGAGGTCTATTTTGTCTGTTTGACAGTCATATAACTCCAAAGTTTTTAAAGTTTAAATTAACTGGGAATATTTTTCAAAATAAGAAAGTACAACAATTACGAGGGTGACTATGCCTAAAGACATACCTAAAAAGTTTAAGTTAAGTTTCAATTTATCTACAAATTCTTAAGGCTAACCAATTTTTTATCAACATGATTTACTTAAATAATCAAGCCAGATGTCCAACTTAATTATCATTTTCCCCAAAAAAGTATAATGAGATCAATCAAAACTTATACGGAAAAGAACTCCAAGAAATTACTTTCATTCAATTAAACATTAACAAGTTAATGGAAAGTTTACGGTGACAGAATTCCGAGGAAAATCGAAGTTTTATCAACGTTTCTTTGTCTCCGAAAAATAACATTCATTTCGGAAAGTTTCGGTTATTGTAGGATTGACTGAAGTAAATTACTGCTGTACCTACTGTTGATTGAAACGAACGGAATCGGACAAGTAAAGCTAGACTTTTGCCGTTCTGGTGAAATAAAAGTTACGATGAGCGACGAAAATTGCTGAAGTACATTGTTATAATTAATTGAAAATGTAATGTGAACTGACGTTTCTAATATCTAAAAATAAATTGAGTAGGTATAAGCTTCACAAAAGGTTTTAATACGATAATGAGCATTTCGGACGAACACTGGTTCTGTGATTTTCAGATTATTATGTTAAAAAAAAAAATTCTATACGCGTTGCACTACGGCTTCAAAGATTTTTCGAACGCCAAAAGTCAAAATTAATTCAATACAAGACTCCAAACAATTTATACGGTAAGTAAACTAACTCCGGTTTCACAGAGCTCGATGCATACACAGTCTGGTGTTGATTTAAAAATCACAGTGTTTGTGCTCGGCAGTGGGATCCCAATGTATCTCGGTTTACAGTTTACACCCCTCACTACTTCCACACACGAGAGAAACTGTTGCAAGGTTATGTTTTATTTACAAGTTCTTGTCGAGACTGGCTGAAAAGTTTTTCGCCTGGAGCCGAAAGTGCTGAATGTAATTCTTAGATCTGTATCGAAAACTTCATGCATCTAAGGCCCATCTTATGTTTTCGCAAAGTATGACAAATTTCTGCTGTGATTGGTTGAAAGACATTAAAAAACCAGTCACATCACTGGACTTGCGTTAAACTTAGAGCAAGTCGAAATGTTTGAAGTGAAAACTTCTTTAGGCGCGTTGAGCGCTTTTTGGGTGAACAAAAATCATGGAACTCGTGTCATCGTCACCAAACGCTTTCCATGACCTATATGTATACTGTGTAGGTATATATGTGTACTTTTTGGATGACCAAACATTTTCAAAAAAAAATCCCCTTGTTAATCTGTTAAATTGTTATGCGGTTATTAAATCACGTGTTATCGCTTAAAACTGTTTTATTAGGCAAAACATGAGTGGTATGCAAATAATAATGACCTGAATTTTATTCGATCACCAATTCAAACAAATATAATCTACATATTTACACAATCACAACT
>NDFZ01001702.1:0-14733 GCA_002192655.3 Mamestra configurata | reverse complement strand
GTGGGCGTGCGCGTTGTAAAGCTGCTCTCGTTAGCATAGTTCAAGCATTCCTTTCATATTTTCTTTTTTTTTTTTATTATTATTATTATTAAAGGCCTCCCTTCCTATTTTCCATTCTGGTCTATTCTAGGTTACCCGAACCCAATCCTTTAGGTAGGAGTCCAGCTCGTCTCGCCAGCTCCTCCTGGGTCTACCGCGTCGCCGGCTCCTGGTGTTTGGGACCCGGGCCGTGGTTACTATCCAGTTATCCCTTGGCATACGGCAGATATTACCCGCCCAATTCCATTTTAATTTGGCAGCTGTTTTTTTATTTTATTTTAAGGATGGGAAATCATCAAATGACTTCTTCCGCTCTGGGTGGAGCGGAAGGGCGAGTCAGACTCTTATTGACTAAAACCCATCCGTGTTCCTTTTAAAGCTCTTTGCGTTCCAGGGCCGCGGTGACTCTTTCGAACAAATTTCGCAACCCTGGCAGAGCTGTTTTGCCTACATCTGCGATTTGAGTTTTGGAACAAATCATACTGTTCCTAATACGGTTTGTAATTCGGACTCCGAGGATGCTTCGTTCCATTGCATCTGTAGCTTTTTTGTATATTAAAGTACCTAGCTCTGCTAGCTTTTTTCAACCAGAACTGCGCTAAGAAAAATTAAGTAATTACGTTGGTGGTTTTTTCCTTAAGCACCGCCTCGTAACCTCGCACATCTGTGGTGAAAATGCACCCGTACCATGGTCGTTGAGAAGTTACTATGCTCTGTGTTACGAACCGTCATATTACTATTTGACAGGACTGTTATTAAATGAGTTGGTAACATTATTCTATCCATTGTGTATTTTGTTACTAATTACCGTGTTCGGGCCAGTGAAACTGAATAATTATGTATTTTAATCCAAAGTTATGCCACAATAACTGGATAGTATTCGTGGAGCTCAAATTACTTCCAAACCAAATGATTTGGTTTAACAAATGGATTGTCACAATTTATGAAATTGACTTTTTATTGTGTTATATTATTGTTTATTTGATTTCTGTCATTAACTAAGTTTGACGCATGAGATTTATGCATGCATGATGTAAAATTTTGGAGAAATTATAAAAAAAATTGATGTTGTTGAAACGTTTTAGTGATGTTTGGTGCAATATATTGGTTTAAATGGTTGACTGGTAGAGAATGCCTTGATGCATTAAGTCCGCCCATGTACCACTATTGTACATAAAGTTTAAATAAATAAATAAATATATTTGTCACCGGAAAATTGCAAACACCGTAAGATTGTAAAATATGGCATCATTAAATTGTAGACTTGTGCTTTGATTGGTTGCAATTTTATGTCAGTTCCGGTTCTCGGAATGACTTCGAGATATTATAGACTATTAAATTTTGATGCGTAAAAAGTATTCAAAATGTTCAGTTGATAATTTATCGAGAGTTTACAATCTCTCAAGTTATTTTATATTCTTACGGAGTTTGCCATTTTCCAGTGACATTTACACAACGATTTTTTCATAATATATCGAGAAATTATAATCTAATATTTTTTTGTTACAATCTTACGGAGTCTGCAATTTTCCGGGGACATATCTATTTGTCACATTTGTTTATTTTATCAATTTTGATAAAAATATTTTTTTTACAGTATTTTTTAACTTACGGCTACGCTCCGCTGGCTTATCCAAAAGGAACCTTTACAATATGGCTTTAGTTAGTGAGTCATTTTCGTGATTGGATCAGTACCTTCAGAGACTATACCTAACCTCCAAGAAAAATAACTGGCCAAGTACAAGTCGCACTTACACACGAAGGGTTCCGTACAATTAACTAACAAGAACACGTTTCTTGTATGTCCCCTTTTATTTATTTTTATGTTTTTATTTGTTGTTATAGCGAAAACAGAAATACATCATCTGTGAAAATTTCTACTGTCTAGCTATCACGGTTCATTCGATTCAGCCTGGTAACAGACGGACACACGGACAGTGGAGTCTTAGCAATAGGGTCCCGGTTTTATCATTTTGGTACGGAACCCTAAAAAGCTCGGTAGTACTAGGTATCGCTTTGTAATCTCACTTTAGATAGGTGTTAGCAAACAATTAAACCCTTATAATTTTTGTATTTGTTTAGCTTTTCCTTTGTTCGACATATTATTACGATATGTTCCATTGTATTTTTATGAACCATGATGAAAGAGACTGGCCTCCACGATACAGGGAATTCTAGTGTGGAGACCAGTGATTTATCTGATTTAATCATGTATTTTTCTGAACAATAAAGATGATTATTATTATTACTAATTCGAACACAGAATCAACGTCATCATTCTGGATGATCATACAAGTAAGGAATTGATCATTTGATTTCCCTGGCTCAGTACCATAATAGGGTTCAAATGTCAGGATGTGAAAATCAAAGAGACTTCATCTGTCTGGGCTCAATATTATCCTTATTGTCTGCAAATGATGCGTGGGAGCCAACAACGCCCATTCCCCAATCCGATAACCTTGAATTACATATTTCAACATTATCTGAGTTCTTACTATGTGATATTTTGGTATACGATGTAGTGCCATTTAGGTGGGTGTAGATCGTACAGTTTGCAGCAGTAGTAAAGTTAAGTATAAAAGCACTAACTCTTCCTCCCGCAACTTTCTCCGCGCGGATTTGGTAGGTACCTACTTTGTTGAGACGCGCATTCACACATACTATACTTGTGCGTGACTTCACACGTGCAGTCTCACCCTAAACTTCCTAATTCTTAAATAAGCTTGTAAATACTTATTATTAAATAAAATACATAATATAAGGGTGTTATCCCCGTATTGGGGTTTCAAGTTCCGGGTTCATTTGCCCGAGAAAACCGCTGCCGTGACATCTGGCGGTCAACACACAAGCTGACATCTGCACCCTTCCATCAACCCTGCGGGTTATCTACCACCCAGGGTCAACTTCTCGTGAAGGAGGAGGCGGGCCGCGCGAGGGAAAGGCAAGGCCTTCGCCCCAACCGCCGCTACAGGAGAAGACGCCCCGGGCGTCGGGAGTCGCAGGGCGATCCCCGGCCACCGTATGCGCGGGTCTGCGGACGGCGAGCATTGGGTGGCTCGCTGTCCGATCACCACCAGGCCCGGGTCAATGGCGCCTGCCAGGGTTGCGGAGTTTGTTCGAAAGAGTCACCACGGCCCTGGAACGCATAGGGCTTTAGAAGGAACACGGATGGGTTTTAGTCAGTAACAGTCTGACACGCCAAAAAAGGTCAACTCCTCGGCTCCCGCGTCATCTTCTATTCTTCATCAGCTACGCGAAAAGCCAGCACAGTACTTAACGCGCGTACCTCTTTAGGATAGAAAGTTATGACGGGCTATCTTGTACCTCGACCCATAATAAATTAATTTGAAAGTGCTTAGTGACTTTGTTTATTTAATCTTATTAGTTTAATAGCATTCACACGCTTCATTGGCTTAACGCCATGTTAAGGGATATCCCTTAAATGGGGCGTTAAAAACTAACCGTTAAAGTATTTACTTTAACGGGTAGTTTTTGAAAATTAATCGAAACAATTTATAATTATGAATTAGTTAGTCATTTGATCAGTCAGATCTTTGGCAGTCGTTACGGATAATCAGAAGCCAGAAAATCTGACACTAGCCTTGCCAAGGAGTACCGTATTACCCAGTTAATGGGCTGTGTAGGCAGCCGCTCCACGTAAAATACTGGTATTCAGCTGAATCCGGTTTGACTGGAAGCCGACCCCATAGTTGGGAGAAGGCTTGGCAGATGAAGATGATGATCTGAGTTCTTACTATGTTTTTATTATTTTGTACTGTGAACACAAAACGTATTCATAAGTAACAATTTTCCATCACATTTCAGTTTTCAGATTAATTGATTTGAAAATTCGTAACGGACATTGGGAACTTTCTGACCCGTGTTTCGAAAAGTCGCGGACACGAATGAAATCTATATAAGTTGTTAACATGCTATACCTGTTTTAAGACTGGAAGTTTTTTTTTCTCTCACTTATGGGAATGCTGAGATAATGAGGTAATAGTATTTTGGTTTAATTTTGTTATACTTCACAAAATATTAAGAGTTACGTTCAAATGAATAACCTTTTACATTTTATATAAACAAAGTCGGGTTAGTTACACCATTTATAGCTCAAGAACGGCTAGACCGATTTCGAAGATATTTGGTTTGTTGGATTTCTCTTTGCCCCGAATAGCATAATAAATATTAACACAATGAAAAAATTCAAGAAAAAACAAGTACTAAAATCATCACCCACGGTCGACGGTCGAGAATCTTAGCATTCAAAAAGCCTCGACCTCCACACTTTCGCGGGATATACAGTCTCAGGCAATATTTTCTAGCTGTCGACGTGTATCGATCGAGATGTAGTGGCGGTGGATAAGGGACTCACCCCGCTCTCCTTGGCAAATGAGAACTGGCGCAAATGCGGTGCTTGCAGAGTAAGGAACTTCACGGACGCTTTTTCCGGGCCCTGCATGGGCCTGGAAATAGCGTGGCCCGACGTAGATCAATTCGCGTCCGTAGCCTGGCTGCGTTTCGGTGATCTCTTTGGAGAAACCGAAGGTTTTGTCTGTGAAGTTATGGACGATGTTATCATAACGAATAACTACCATAATTTATTATGACGGACGGTACGTTTGATATATTGTCCAGGAGAATCAATTCGCCATACATTATCTCTGGTTGTTCTCATTTAGCTAACGGACTACTTGCATAGGCACAACCTTGTAGCCAAGACTATCCATCAGTAACTTACTCTGAAATACTCTCTTGTGGAATCGGAGGTACTACGGGTATGCACCCGACCCAGTTCTCGAGAATGGCAATATCAGATTGTACTGGGATCGATCTATCACTGACAGGACTATTTTGCCAATAAGCTTAATATCGTGGTGATGGACCGAATCAGGAGGCGTGCAATGATTGGTAGACATAACCGTTCCGCATGACGATAACCTCGTGAAAGCCGAGAAAGATAAGCAAATCAAAAATCTCGACTCGCGAGGTTGTCGACATGTAAGATGTGAACTCAGCATCATTGTACCGATAGGCGTATCAGCCAATGGCGTCTGCGTCTGTGTTTCCGAACGCATACAACCCTAATCTCTTCAAAATTAGAGTGAACAGGCTTCTTCTGGGTAAGCTCGCTCCATCGTCGACTTTGTCTCTGTCATCTATGACCTAGACTAGAGTCAAGAGCAAACCCATATTAAATAAAATAAAAAAATAAAAAATGGCTTAATAGCCACGAGCCTCGACCAACTACTTGCTGGCTTGATTCAGAAAGCGTTACTTCTGGACACGGCTCGCATTGTTAAGAGGTTCCTCTCTCTCTATTTTATTTCTATGTACCGTGCGTGTTTCATGTAAGTGCTAAATAAATATCTTTCTTTCTTTCTTTCTTTCTCTCTCTGGAGCCCTGACCCAGCCCCTGTTCCCGATTCCGATGGGCTACTATTTTTATATTTTATATTTTGAATGTTATTTTTTATATTTTATATTTTGAATGTTATTTTTTATATTTTATATTGAAATGTTTAAAAATATATTATATGTGTATGTGAATAAACAAAATATTATTTGAGCCCGGTCACATTAATTTAAAAAAAACTGTTTTGGAAACAGGTAGGAAGCAATTTTTTTTTTTTGCCTTTTAAGGTACAGTTTAAGAGGTTATCCATTAATTACGGGGCAACCTATTTATGTATGAGTTCTTTTAAAATATGAATGTATTATAGTTTCATGAATACATATTAATGTATGATTATTAAGAAGCTTATCATTATTACATTGATATATTAATTTATTAAAGTATCTTATAATTATTAAAAGTTAAAAGGGAACCGCTTATCTTGGTATGGACATGTGAAGAAGAGGGATGAAATGTACGTAACTAAAAGAGTTATGAATATAAATGTGGATGGATGGACAGGGAGAGGGTGGCCAAAGAAAAGATGGATGGATTGTGTTAGAAGTGATATGTAAGAAAAGGGAGTTAGTGATAGCGTGACGGCTGACAGGACAGAATGTAAGAAAAAATCGTGTTGCGCCGACCCCGAGTAACATGGGATAAGGGCAGGAAGATGAATGATCATTAGATAAGCTACTTAATTATCATACACTAATGCAGAACAAACAAAAGACAGAATTAAGTCCGTTTTATAAGTAAAAATATACTCAACTTAACTTATTATACGAGTATCTCGATACTCTTCTTTTCCGCTTCACCCAAAGCGGAAGAAGTCATTTGATGATTTCCCATCCACAAAAAAAGAAAGTTGTTTTTTTTACTGCCCGCGATGATAGACCAGATCTTGAATTAAAAACCAAATAAAAATGTGATTTTCTCCGCTTTTGAATGTGACATAAATAAAAATGTTTGCAGATATTTTTCATTAGGCATCCTGATTACTAAATAGTATAATTTTAATCAGATATTTTTATAGTGTTGACTAGTAATTTAGTCAATAAAAGGAGTGTGGAGAGGAGTGGGACCCTATTACTTAGACTTCGCTGCCCGTTTGTCCGTTGACCGTCTGTCACCAGGCTGTATCTCATGAACCGTGGCAGTGAAGTTAGACAGTGGAAATTTTCAAAGATGATGAATTTCTGTTGCCGCCTAAACAAAAAATACTAAAAACAGTATAAAACAAGTATTTAAGGGTATATAAAAATGGTAAAAACATTACGTTTGTTGTATGGGAGCGCCATACAACAAACGTAATGTTTTTACCATTTTTATAGGTAACGGTACGGAACCCTTCCTGCGCGAGTCCGACTCGCACTTGGCCGGCTTTTGTTATTATTATTGACAGGCTCGCAATTGACTTCAATAAAACTTGATGAAAAGCGGTGATGTGATCGACGTTGGATCACGCTTGCCTAGAAGTAACCTATGCACTTTTAACTTAAATACTTTATTTATTCGTGACCAACTTATACTAACGGTTTACACCACACATACAAGTTAATAGGCATACAATTGCATTAGGCCGGGCCTGCGGACGGCGAGCGTTTGGTGGCTCGCTGTCCGATCACCACTAGGCTCAGGTTGATGGCGTGTTGTGTTCCACGCACGCCTCAAGGAGATGTCAGCATAGAAGACGGGGCCCGCTAGGGTCAGAGCCTGCCAGGGTTGCGGAATTTGTTCGAAAGAGTCACCGCGGTCCTGGAACGCAAAAGGCTTAAGAAGGAACACGGATGGGTTTTAGTCAGTTAGAGTCTGACACGCCCTTCCGCTCCACCCAGAGCGGCAGAGGTCATTTGATGATTTCCCACCCTTAAAAAAAAGGCATACAATATCGTAAATACACTTACAAACCAAATACCATTTGACAAAATGAAAAAACATGCAAAATGTATAAGAAAGAAAGAAATAGAGTTTATTTGCAACAAGCATGACGCATAGCAAAAAAAAAATATATAAAAAAAATAGCCACATACTGCTACCATATCTGTTTACCCTTTAAACATATGAACTCTTTTATACTAAGGGAAAGTAGTTCCGACTTTACGAGCTGGCTTCATAATCCACTGGAAGTGTTTTCCACCGCCCACGGGGTGCTTAGCCAATATTTTCCAGTACAGCCATAATGTGTGGTGAATTGCAACTATTTTATAAGGATGGATTCACGTTATTATACTTACTTATGATTATAGTCTAAATACCGATAAAACTGTGTTTTGGTTATTTAATTTTGAATGGTTCTTTAGAGGATTTTGCTGTCATTAGTATATCTTTGTGGGGTGTGTAACGATTGACATAATAACAAAATATCTAACGTTCACTTGACATAATTTCAGTTAATTTTGTTTAACATAACGATCAGTTGACATAATGAATTGTTGATATAATTTCATTTTACCTAATTTCCAATGACATAATGAACATTTCCTATAATGCACATTTCACATAATATTCATTTAGCATATTATTCATTTACTATAATATTCATAATCTCTAAGTAACTTTTAATATAATTTAGAACCTGCCACCCTCAACTATTGTTACCAGAAGAAACTGGATGCAATCTGGACTTTAGGGCACCCCGACTCGGATAGGTTGGTTATTTTTTTATAAACCACCCAGAAGAAGGAGCCTCGCGAAGCGGGGCTCCGTCGACCAAGCCCACCCTCGACCATGCATAGAATATTTTAAGGTTTGGTTAAGTGCCATTTGAGTTAGGCTAGAACTGTGCCCATTAAACATGAATTTTAGGTCAAAAGAATATTAGGTCAAATGAACGTTATATTAAAAGAATATTATACATATTGAAAATTATATAAAATGAACGTTATATTAAATGTTATTATGTTAAATGAATATTATATGATATGAAACATTAGGTCATATGAATTTATGTCATTTGATATTATGTCATATGAAAATTATGTCATATGAACGTTAGTTCAAGTGAAATTAGAGCATTTGTTATTATGCCAAACATTACACACCCATCTTTGTGAGTCATTACAGATAATTTGCTGCCAGAAATTCAGAGACCAGTCCTGCCAAGAGGTATCGTATACCCAGGTCTTGGATTGTTGAAGTCAGGTAAACAGTCGCTTCATGTAAAATACTGCTTAATCTGCATCCAGTTAGATTGGAAGCCGATCCTAATACAGTTGGCAAGGTAGAGCAGGATACACGGTGGAGGTCTGCCCTGCTTGGGCAGAGCACCGCCGTGTCCTCGTCAAGACGATTAGTGGCGGCGATCTCTGGCGTCCGGCCCTGATTATATCCATGGTCCGGAGCAAGGAGGCTTGGGAAGCGGTCACCGCCTTCTGCGAAGCAGTAATGCTAGCGAAGGAGGAGGCGGGCCGCGAGGGAAAGACAAGGCATTCACGCCAACCACCGCTACAAAAGAAGACGCCCAGGGCGTCGGAAATCGGCGCGGGCCTGCGGACGGCGAGCGTTGGGTGGCTCGCTGTCCGATCACCACCAGGTCCGGGTCGATGGCGCGTTGTGTTCCACGGGCGCCTCAAAGGGATGTCAGCATAGGAGACGGGGTCCGCTAGGGCCAGAGTTTGCCAGGGTTGCGGAATTTGTTCGAAAGAGTCTCCGCGGCCCTGGAATGCAAAGGGCTTTAGATGGAACACGGATGGGTTTTAGTCAGTAAGAGTCAGCCACGCCATTTCGCTCCGCCCATAGCGGAAGAAGTCATTTGATGACTTCCTATCCATAAAGCATAAGAATACCTTTTATGCGAACCATAATTGAATAAACAGACTACAATGGTACTTATTCTGTCGAACACAATCTGATTACTAACCGAACCAACACCCAGTCAGACCATTTCCAACTGGCTCAAAAGATAGGTCTTTTGAGCCAGTGGAATGACGATTTGATACAATTTCGTAGGCGAAATCATATCAAAACGGAACAATGTAGCAAGCCTAAGTTATATTCATCAGCCCACGCAAAGAAAGTTCTAAATGCCGCGGATTATATTAAGTTTTCTCATTCAAACTCAGTCTGCCAATTTTTTAGTTTCAGTTTCTCTTTCCTGATGAGATCAAAATTGCATTGTGTGAGGAGTGACATGAAAGAAATGGGAGAAAGTGATAGCTTAACGGTTGACAAGACTAAATGGACGAAAAAAAAAACGTGTTGCGCCGACAGCTACTGGAGTGATTTTTCCAAAAGAATCTAAATGTTAAATGAAAAATATTAAATATCGTCTGAAACATTTGTAAAGAAAAGCATTCGCCAAATAAATGTTTGTAAAGCGAGTGTTTATAAATAAAATATTTGCGGAATAAGTTGTTTGTGAAATAAATAGTATATGTAACGTTGGTTGTAAAATTAAAATTGAGAGTTTTGGTGAACCGACCTATGTAGATTTCTCAGCGTCCGTGACCTGGTACGTTTCGGCGATCTCTTCGGGGAAACCGAAGATTTAATCTGTGCGATTATGGACAAAGTTATCTTGACGATTAACTACAAGAGGCATATTATGAAGGACGGGACGGTTGACCTCTGTGGAGCGAGCCGTTTGGGCATCAGGGAGGAGGGAATCTTCTCGGAAGGAGATTCGCGTTGCTGGCGAGCGTTGTGACGCTTATCCAGTTTGGGGGCGATTTTGGTAGCCTTAGGGCATGCTCGGTAGTTTGCCGGGTGACCGGACTGGCCCCATAATATGCAGCTGGGAGGTTCTGCGCACTGTGAGCGGTCCTTGGGACGCTAGCACTCGCAGGTGCTATGCTCACCCAGACACTTAACGCATCTGGGCGTCGAATATCAATTGTGCTGAGAGTGTCCGTATAGTTGGCAGCGGTGACACTTTCCAACTACGGTCGGGCGATTTTGCTTCTCAATCTTAATGCCGGGTAAAGTAGCACACCGATTTTATCTTAAAAATCGGGTGATAACCCTCGGTGGGGTCGCATACGACAAGGACCATGTCGTAGAATTCTCCTCCTCTCGCTTTGTGTAAGCGGTGTACGGCGGAGACGGGGATGGACTGAGCTAAGGGGTCATCCTTGATGTCCTCTGTGCTAATTTCTTTGGGTACACGTCTTATCACTACTCGGGTCTGTCTTCCGGGAGGGAGTATGTGTGAAAGGAGATTTCTCTTTCACGTAGAGCACGAACAAGATCGCCGTAGTCATTGGATTACAGAACGACGACCTTGATTCCCAGTTAGTAGGCCTTGGCATTGGTGTAGTTGATCTTGCGATCAACACACATCTTAGACACGTCCGTCCATTTCGCTATGTTCTGAATATACAGGAACGGCAGGGAGCGTTTCTTCCTCTGTGAGTTGGAAGCGGTTGCGGGGGCGCTAGGGCTGAGTGGACGACAGCTAGCCTGCGTGGCAGGGGCAGTAGAGGTAGAGGGAACGGGCAAGGAGAATGACGCATCGGTCTTCTTGGCCTTATTTGCCTTGGAAGATTTCCCCTTCTTCCTCTTTTTTCCGGTGGCGACTTCGTAGCCGTCTTCGAAGGAAGAGGCGTCCGCGGATAGTTCTCCCGAGTCGGAAGGCAAGTCGGAGCATGGCACTGACGTGTCCATGTCCATCAAGGTCTCTATTGTTTTAAGGACAATAGGTTGCTGGAAAGCGATCGGCGCGGCGTCTATTGTTATCGTGACAATAGCCGGTTTCGATGTAATTGCTTTATGGGCGGCGGTGGTGGCTATTGTCTTATGGACAATAGCTGGTTTCGCGGAAAGGGCAGCGGCGGCGTCTATTGTCTTGGAAACAATAAGTGGTTTTGATTTCGCGGAAGGAGCGGGGGCTGGGACTCTAGAGGTTGGGTACCGGTTTCGGTAACCAATTTGAGGCCGCGTTTTGCTCCGCAGGCGGAGGGAATAACGGGCTGTCTAGGGCGTCGCTGAGATCAGCGACATCGGGGTTTAGGGAGCGGGGCTTTGCTGCAAGGCAGCATGTTTTGTGCCATATTTCGCGGGAAATTCGGGGTCTTTTAAGAGGACCTTGACGAACGCTATAATTATAGCGTCCGCCATCGTGATTGGGGACCTATGTATTTGCGTGGAATGGTGGTGAACTAATTACCGCGAGGGACCTTAATCCTAACAACCTGACGCCCCGGGTGGATGGGCTCGGAGATGTCCCAGTCTTATATAGACTGGGAGGTGAGTAACTACTGGTGAGCCCTAAGCTTGTAGCTGGTCGCCAGTCTTATTATGCAAACCGGTCCCTAACAGGGTCTAGTGTGAAGGGGTCGACACACCCAACCGACACACACCTAGTGTCACACAGTGACACAGCTGTGAAGAGAACTCGAAGAATAGGTTTGACTAGGAGATCCCCGAAGGCCAAATCCTAGATCCCGACGCCAATTTACTGCTTCACCCGAAGGAGATCAGCGGGTATATTGGGTCAACACCCCCTTGGTTTGCTACCACTAAAGACCACGAAACTGTGGGTTTTCCCTGAAGTGGCACAACGTTTTTTTACTTTTTCTGTTAAGGATGTTTCCTTAACAGAAATAATAAAGGATTAAAGGACAATCGTCTGCTGCCTTGATAAAGGCGGCTTTGGATCTAGGTTTGTAGTCGGCGACCACAGATGACGTCACGGTGAGAGTAGGTAGGAACGATGAAGAGCACAACACAACACGATAGCGGGCGAGCAGCGAGGAGCGGCACGTCCGTCACGGGCGATCGTCGGGCGCAGAATGATTTTATCAAAATCGGGCTCGAGACTCCGTTCAGTGTTTTTCGATATTCAAATTCAGATTTGGCTATTCACATACACTTTAAAAATTCAGCCTGTATATTTAAAAAAAAAATATTTTTGTTCTTATGAGTAGGTAGGCGAACATCTGAGTTCGCCTACCTACTCATAAGACCAAAAAAAATTTTTTTCAAAACTCTTTAATAACAATTTTGCTTATAAATACGCACCCAAATAAACAAAACAAAAAATGGCACTGATTTAAAGCGGCAGTTGTATATTGTAGAATTATTTAATGGAAATAACAAAATGAATGTTTAATAACAAGTTCAGCAGTAATAACTGAGCAGTGAACTAAATAGAATGATTCGTAAAAAATATTAAAATGGGAAGTCAAATAAATATTAAGCAGTAATATGACTGCATAATATATGCAGTTATTATTGGGCAGTTAACAAATCAGAACTAGTCGGTAAGAAATCTCAATTCAAACAACACAATAAATGTCAACTTTCTGACCTCGACGACTACTTCTCGACTATTACTGTCTGTAGGGTTTAAAAGAACCTAACATGAATGGCATTACGGGAGCATTTGAACCTAACCTATCTGTGTCGGGGTGCCCTAAGTGTCCTGTGCTCTATGTTCCGCTACTTGGCTAGGCAAGTCATTAAACTGCCCATTCCATAATTTTACTGGCCATTCATTTATTACACGGCTGCAATAATTTTAGAACCTGAATTGTAGGATGAAATAATCGCAAATTTTCCTTTTTATTACTGCAGACATGACGTGCTAATGCCATCCAATTCCGATTATGTAAACGGGATAATGCTATTCGCTATGTATAGCCCCGTCTCCCTCTTAGAGCGGAATCATGATCGTTTTAAGACTTCATAGTAGGGCCCCCGTTCATGTAATACTGCTGTATTAATTTACCAACTACCATGTATAATGACGTTCTCGCTTCCCAAATTTAGTCTTTATCTTTTTCTTGTCAATCAAACTTTAAAAAATGTGTCAGTGACAACTTAAAAAAAGGTTATGCCTAACGCCATCCGCCGTCATAACCTTTTTTTAAGTTGTCAGACTGGCCGATTGCATATTTCGATTTTTTAAAGTTCGATTGCTACCTACTATGAAGTCTTAAAACGATCAACGATCAAACGATTCCGCCCTAAGAGGGAGACGGAGTTATACGTAGAAGTCTTGTAGCAAATTTTGCTATAATGTGCAGTTAAAAGGCGTAAGGCTGATAGTATTGCTGGTCGTGTTCAACACGTTGCGAGCACTGGCAACTTAAAACAGCTTTATAGTCCTTCTGACCGATTTCAGTCATGGCGGCCAATCTCAACGGAGACTAGCCATTGACGCGGGGCAAATTATAGTGCACAAGTATGTGGTGAAACAGGTGCACTTCCTCTTTTATCACTCTCATGTTCCGAACGGCTGAACGTGCTTTCCGAGACACGGGGGTGTTACACCACCAACTTACAAACTCCAGGCTGTCACTGGGAAACAATGACACTATTAACCAATGACACTTTTAACCCGACCAGGGAATTGAACCCAGGACTCCACGTTGGGCAGTTGCGCTTACGACCGCGAGACTAGCGAGTTAGAGTTAGAGTTCCAAAAGAGCTAAAAAAAGGCACTAAGACCTTGGCTGGAAACAGCAGACGCAGAAACAAACCGCTTAAATCCAAGGAGGACCAGCTCATTGTGACGGCAGAAGAGCAGCTACTGCGCTGGCATCTTTGAAGGCAAGCAAAGCACCCGGACTTGAACGAATAACTACGGAAATGTTACAAACCGACTTACTCTCTGCCGCCTTTAATTGAAAAGATCTGGAGCGCTGAAGAACTTCCGAATGTCTGGAACAAGGGACTGTTAATTACCGTGCCTAAGAAAGGCGTCCTCAGTCATTGCGATAACTGGAGACGTTGCTGTCCTTTCCCTCGTAAAGTCTTCTGCAAAATAATGCCGGATAGGTTATCGAAGGCCATGGTACCAATACTGAGCAAGGAATAAGCTTGTTTCCATGCGAGCCGTTGATGCACAGACCAAATCAACACTCTCAATCAATACTGGAGCAGGCATCAGAATGGCAAAGGGAGATTTATCTCACCTTCCTGACTTTATAGCTCACGGTGGGCAACATATTGAATCGANGTGTACTGGTGGTCCGCCGAGATCGCGCAGTTGCGCGACTCGTGCGTGGAGGTCAGGCGCCAGTACACCCGATACCGGAGAAGACGTCGTCGGGTCCCTGACGAAGAAGCCGCGCGGTATGAGGTGTACCGCGCGGCTAAGAAGGCTCTGTGGCTGGCCATCGGCGAGGCGAAGACGCGAGCCAGGGAGGAGATGTTGGAGACTCTAAACGGGGATCCGTGGGGGCGTTCTTATCGCTCGGTCCGAGGCAAATTTGGACCATGGGCGCCCCCGCTTACGGAGAGTCTCCAACCCAAGCTGTTGGAGGACGTTGTGACAGCCCTCTTCCCGGCACGAGCACGCTCCGCCGCCGATGGCTCTGCCCACAGCCACAGAGCCCGAAGAGGACGCCAGCGTC
>NDFZ01001701.1:0-10184 GCA_002192655.3 Mamestra configurata | reverse complement strand
GGCAATCCGATATCCCTAGCGGTAGATCAGGCGCAGGACCAACGTACGCTACGCTTACGCTACGCTTACGCTACGGGTACGCTACGGGTACGCTTTACGTACTTTCCGAGGCACGGGGATGTCACACTTTCAACTCACGAACTCCGGGCTGTTACTGAGAAATTCTTTATGGAAAAACCCAATGACTATTTTTGTCTGACGAGCGGTTAATTAACTTCTGGAGTATACCTCCTACAAATATATGACGTAGTAAATTGGTTTACAGCTGTCGTCACGTAAA
Source organism: Mamestra configurata (assembly GCA_002192655.3). NCBI lineage: Eukaryota > Metazoa > Arthropoda > Insecta > Lepidoptera > Noctuidae > Mamestra > Mamestra configurata. The sequence goes on along the minus strand of NDFZ01001701.1, from coordinate 9,904 downwards.
AAAACTAAGTACCCAGTAGTAACTAACTCTATATACGATGTATTTAAGATGCTAGAAACTGGCCACGCGTATTAAAGTAATGAGCGTACAAACAGTTACTGAGATCAAAGCAAACGCAAACACGTTAAGAAAATACTAGGAGGATGAAAGACGTTCTAAGAAAGTAAGAAATGGACACATTTTGATAGTTGCAGGAGCTTATAAAATAGTAGCTATGGTAGCGCCAGATAAATATCCAATAAAGTACATTGACCTTTCTATAATATCTTGTCGTAGGTAGGTACCTGAAAAATTAATTACGAATAGTTGTTTATTATTGGAAAATGTAAAGGATCACGAAGAATGTCGATACAGTGCAGACTTGTGACTTTATTTCCGTTTTTGAAATTAAGAATATTAATAAATGCAGGTGGGTCAGAGATCGCTGTTGCAAATTCATTTGGCGTCATAGTGTACATAATAATTAATGTACATACCAAACACTGAATCACTTTTGCGGCGCCTATAGAGAGATGTGACACGATAATGAGACACCGGTGCAACCAGTATTTTTCATGAAACTGTTTTCCGCATCAAGTTTCCAAAAAAAATAATTCAAATTTCGCACTGTCGTGCCTGTCTGTGGAGCCATTAAGGCTGAAAACCTCCTAATGGATCCTCTATCATAGTAAGGCCGTTTGACGACCTTTGTGTATCAGAAACTGCTGTAGAGGGATTCCGATCGAACTACGTCGATCAAATTATCCATGACCTACAAGAAGACTTAGGCCTTCTAGTAGGATCAAAAAGTGGACGGCTTTCGGTTAAAATAATGATTTTGATGTACCTAGATCAAAACAACAGAAAATTACGCCTAAATTGTCCGAAGGGTTACCCACAGGTAACTGAATAAATATGTGGCTAAATATCTGCAAGGTGATTGAGTGCGTTCTTTCAAAATTATATGTTCTAGAGCTAATTTGCAACAACCCCGGTAACGTGGGTATGTGTTTGCTTCCGAGTAATCTTTAGTTACCTTGCTTGACTTTACCTTGCGCGACGCTTAATTTCCAAAATAATGTTAATTCTTTGTTGATATTATTCAAAGAATTTATTCGTTCGTACCTAAGCTTTCAGAAAAGTATCAGTTTACTGTCGGGACTGTAGCAGCATCGGCATCGAACTAACATAGCAAAATGTATACCGCTATAAAACAACTAACATAGCAAAATGTATATCGCCACAAAAAACTAACATGGCAAAATCGATACGGCCAAACAACTTACAGCAAATTTTACCCCACCACAAAAAACTAACATAGCAAAATCTATACCGCCACAAAAAACTAACATAGCAAAATCTATATCGCCAAACAACTAACAGCAAATTTTACCCCACCACAAAAAACTAACATAGCAAAATCTATACCGCCACAAAAAACTAACAAAGCAAAATCTATACCGCCAAACAACTAACAGCAAATTTTACCTCGCCACAAAAAACTAACATAGCAAAATCTATACTTCCACAAAAAACTAACAGCAAAATCTATACCGCCACACAAAAACTAACAGCAAAATCTATACCGCCAAAAAAAAGTAACGCAGCGACTATATACCTCAAGCTCATCAGTAGCGCTTTCGGCCACTGGACCAATGAGCCAGTGTAGTTAATAAATAAACATACCAGAACCTTATCACTGAAACTTCACACTCCATGTGAGAGGAAACACAATTTCAGGGGCCCTATATCTAACAAAGAGTGTATTTATTTTTCTGAGAAAAAATCTGCGACAGTAAAATATTTTAGGGACTTACGTTGTGAACTCAAACGTTTCTCACCACAGAGCGTGAAAACGCCTCGGCGGCTAGAGATGGCAGTGTCAATTTTTTTCATACAAACCAAGCGTGACAGTGAGTGTCATAATCTATTTTATTCTATTGGGTATAGTTTCCGCACTTATTCCTGATGTTGGACCATTGTCACGTATAATGGTCCAACATCAGGAGCCATGGCGGCCGTCACTCTAACCAGCTAACCTCCCTACAGAAGCAGATCAGTCCTCCTAGTCTGTTCAGGATATCTGTTAGTGAATTTGGAGTCCCTATTGTTTTGTCTCCGTATTTTGGCGACGCCTGTGCACTCAAGGAGCACGTGCGATATCGTTTCCTCCTCCTCCATGCATGCTCTGCACAGAAAACTGTCCGTTATATCTATCGTGTGGAAATGTTTGTTCAATGAGCAGTGTCCGGTGATGTGTCATAATTATGTTGAACTGTAACAATCCTCCCAACCAAATTTTTCCAAGTACGCAGGAGAAATTATTTTCATAGTTTAGAATAAAAGTAGAAGTAGATATATTGTGTAAAAGTAGAAGTATGTATGCTGCGCCGCCTTTCCCAAAATAAATTGGGAAAAGGAGGGAAGATGATGATGGTGTGTCAAGTTGTTGCCAGTGAGTTGTTCCGTGCTCTATGCTCCTGCGATAAGGCGCGCGTCGCTAGAATGACAATCGTCGGGTTTTAGTGAAAACGATTTGTTGTCAAAGGCTGTTCCGTGGATCCAATTGTTTTGGAAAGACCTGGGGATTATAGCAGTTCTCTGTGGATAGATTTAGTTTGTTTATTTTCCGTGTTGGAGACGGAAAAATTATTTGGTTTCGTATCAGATCGTTGTTAGCAAATATTACAAAATTAGGGGACCATTTATACGAATTGAACAAAAACGTGTTTCGGATAAGGGAATCTCAAATCTAGACCACCAATTGTTAATCACCATTAATAGTTCTTAATTACTGTATTTTTTATGTTGTACAAATAGGATTCCAACTATTCTGTAATAATAAGACAGAGAGTCCTTGCTTTTGATATGGGAAGATATTTCCTTACTCCAACCTTTTTTTGACGAAGGGTATCCATAAGGGTCCGCTTAGGGATAGCTCTGGAAAAGACGGAGAGCATTGCTATGCGGGACTCCTATTTGATGCTATTAATGCTATATTTAAACAGTTTCCAGGGACCCACCGAAAGCAGCTGCACCCTAATTGCTTAATGCATAACACGTTTTGTATCCTTATGTTTTAACGAAATTCATGATCCATGGCTTCATATCGAGCCGTCGATCGTTGATAGAATCTCTAGTCATGGCATGCCAAAACAGACTCCAGTGGTCTAATTGTAAGCTTTGTGTAAGTCTAAGGAAAAAAATTGTATTTATAAATAACTAATAAATAAATTGCCAACATCATCATATCTGCCGAAAGACGTTCACTGCTAAACATTTGCCTCCCCCAAGTATCGCCACAACTAATAATTTTAAAGAACAAAATTCTGTAAAATAATTATCTACAAACACTGTAAAATCTGCAGTATGTGGTGAGTCTTAACCAGCTAAGTAGCTTAGTCTTTTATACCGAAGTGAAGAGGAGTGCACAAAGATAAGGACAGTACCACGATGCACTATCGCGTCATGAGAACACAGATTTATTAGGTTAAGATAGAAAGAAAGAAAGAGCCGTTGCTTATGTTTGTTTTGTTCTCTTCGTTATGTGATCAGTGTGTCCGCATTTTGAAGTTCTTTCCGGCTAATGGCTTTAAACTTGGCTCTATTTGAATAGCATGTGAATGTCCAAATGTGATTATTCCGGGTTGCCTGGAAGAGAAAGCTGATAGCAACAAGGCCGCACAATATACATGTGTTTAAGTTTGAAGTTTTTTTTATTGTTAATATTGGAGTACAATTAAGTATAATAAGATTAATAGTTAAATAACACTTTTAGAAAATCATATAACGAAAAAAATATGTGTGTAATTTGAACGTAATTTGGATAAAAATGGTGGCGAGGTCGAAAAAAAAAACACTGAAATTCGGAGAAAGCCCAAGCACAGGAAACTTTCTCAGAGACAATTCTACAATTTTTAAAGTAACGTTGCATTCGCATCATCTCAGTCGCAATCTGTCAAAAAAGCTTCAATTTCCCTACATTTTTGATAGATGAGAGACTGAGATGCAAATGTGAACGCTGTTTAGTAAAATTGGCACTTTGATCTACAACAATTCTACTAAAATTTGGGAATAAATAGCTAATATAATAAAGCTAAAGAGTTTGTTTGTTTGTTTGAATGTGCTATCTCTGGAACTACTTGTCGGATTTAGAAAATTATTACTGTTTTTAATAATAACAATAAAAATTCTGTATGATAATTAAGAATTTTATCTATCAGCCTTAGTTGCCTGATAAGGCAACTAAGGCTGATAGATAAAATTCTTATGTTTCTGCCCATAGATAAAATACACAAATTAAACGTACCAAAAAATAACCTCGACACGTTTATGATAACCACATTCATTACGAAGGTCATTAGGGTATAAGGGAACGGGAAAAAACGAGATATTCGCGTACGAATTCGCGGGCAAAAGCTAGTAATAGTATAAGAACAAACCAAAACAATCCATAAAATTTTATATTCTCAACTGCGCCGTTAAATGAGAACAAGGAACCTAGCGCCTTAACAGAAACAAACGCTGGAGATGATAAGATGTGAAATATCGAAGAGTTCCGTCGTAGCAATGGTTTACACTTGAAAAGCTCTTTTGACTAGGAAAGATACGATAAATGTTTCCATATGGATGAGAAAACTACAAACTAGTTTTACTGCCAATATTTTTCGCTAGAAATCTTGCTGCCTTTTTATAGGTACTGCTCCGCTTTATAGGGTTCCGTAGAAAATAGAAAGAAAGAAAGAAAAATGTTTATTTGCGACTCGCACAAGACAAACAACCAGTTAAATTAAAATTAATAACTAAACATTCTAATAAAATAATTATCTGTGCGAGGCCAAAATGATCCCTATCTCAGCTTATGCTGCGATATCTAAAAAATAAATAACGCAGCGCTGTCAAGGAACCCTTTTAGTTTCACCATGTCCGTCCGTCCGTCCGTACGTTGAAATCCCCTGGATTAAGACAGAGAGCAACTGACCGGCTATGTAAAAGAATCATTAGTTTTGTTCTAACTGAAATAAAATACCATTTCAAAGCGAATTTACTAACTAGTTGCCGCCCGCGGCTCCGCCCGCGTGATTGTCGAAAATTATCCCAAGGGAACATATTCCCGGGATAAAAAGAATCCTATGTGTTATTCCAGACTATAATCTACCACTGTGCTAAATTTCATCAAAATCCATTCAGTAGTTTTTGCGTGAAAGAGTAACAAACATCCATCCTTCCATCCATACTTACAAACTTTCGCGTTTATAATATTAGTAGGATTAAGTTCCTTATACCGTAACTCTTCTTCGACATTTAAAATAGTCCATTTTGTGACCATTTTTCATAAAACCGACCCCATTCTACAAATTAAAAAAATGACTGTCACAATTTATTCTGCGGGTCTATTTTCAAAAATACCTCACCGTTTAAATTTAGGTGAACTGCCACTCCATCTTTTTGTATGGAATGACAGGTCACTTCATGTTCACCTCACCCAATTTTACACTGAGATGTTTAGAACTGAGGTGTTCGATGATTTTGAATAGCACTGCTAGGACCAACCAAACAAACGAATTATCTCGTTTGTTTGGTTCGTCCCAGCAGTGCTATATAACAATTTTAAACAAAATCTGCCATTTTCCCAAAAATGCTGATTTATAAAGCAAACTTTCAAGCAAGTCACGGCCTTTGACGTCTGAGGTCAGGTCGGGAAAACAAAAACATTACATATATAATAAGCTTTCCAACTTCGTCGCTGATGAAACTATAAAAAAAACATATTGTTTTACATCATAAGTATTTTTCTAGCAATTAAAAAATACTGCATACGCGCATTCATTTGTTTTACTAACATGAGCTCCAATTGAACAGCCGGTCGATTCTGTAAACATGTCAAAGTGACGACTTGGGTGAAGTGATCACTAAGTGAGCTGTCAATCAAGATGAAATGACAGTTCGCTTCATGATCACTTCACCTAAGCCGTCAATTATTTTTTATTTTTATTGGAAAACGGGTAGAGCACACAAGACGATGTATGTTTAAATTCAACAAACGGGTTCTGTTTGAAAAGTAACTTTCTATTACGCTTGTAGTTCCGTCAAGTCTGTATCGTGCATATCATTCTTAAGCTAGTACGGTATCATGGTATTACCAAAAACGTGAAAGAGTTTAAACGTTTGTAAATGTTAATACTTAAGGCTTTTATAGTCTTGGCATTTTACCAAATTTAGTTTTCTGCTTCTGAACAAAGCAGGCTTTGTTCATAACTTAATTCTGTATGTTCCTTTTCCTGTTTAGCTTTGTGATAATTGTGTTGCTCATTTATTAACATTTATACATATTACTTGCAGCAACTAAGTACAGTTTACTTGCGTATATCTTTCGGGATTATTTACATATATATACATGAATGAATTGCCGTGATTTGCTTATTTCTGAAATCTTTTTTGGAAAGTTTTATTTTAATAAGTCTAATAAATCACCCAGTATCTCTAGCTCAAACAAAATTTACTCATTGCAGCATCTTGACATTAACAAACAACCGGCTCAGACGTTGTTTTTATAGATTTGACAATTAATTACTTACATGAAATGTTTGAACTTTATAAAAAGCGTTGTTTCTTCTTTCAGTAGTCAGCTTGGAAACCGGCCTGTATCTAGTTTAAAAATTGCAAATAACATTTACGTGTTATTTTTAGCCAATTTAGAAAATACATATCATGGTAATTGATATTGCAAATTGCATATATTTCCTTATTTATATTAGTCAAAATATTTTAGCACATGGAAATCAATGTCCACTAGATTGAAAAGACAACATCGTTTGAAACAAAAGAGAGTTTGTTTCAGAACTATTCAACGTATTTGAATAATCCCTTTGAGATGATATTTTCTGTGTATCATGACTGTGAGGGGTGGTCGTTATAATAAAAGTAAATTGTTTTCTCTGTATACAGGGTGGAGAGGTTTAGGATAAAGCATTGCACGGCAAAAATTGCACGAAATAGCGAGACTGTAGCTTACTGGCTCTACATGTAGGCTTGAAGATTGGCAAAAGGATTTTTAACGCGTTTCGGGCCATGTTTAGGTGCACTTTTTTTTTTAGGGATGGGAAATCATCAAATGAATTCTTCCGCTTGAGCGGAAGGGCGTGTCAGACTCTTACTGACTAAAACCCATCCGTGTTCCTTCTAAAGCCCTTTGCGTTCCAGGGACGCGGTAACTCTTTCGAACAAATTCCGCCACACTGGCATGTTTAGGTGCCCTGGCGGTGTTGTGCTACTGACATGTTTGCTTAGCACAAAGTTACCAACTTCTTTGCAGTTATGGGTAAGCTCAAGATCTATTGACGTTCTGCCAGGGTTGCGGAATTGTTCGAAAGAGTTACCGCGGCCCTGAAACTCAAAGGGCATTTGAAGGAATGCGGGTGGGTTTAAGTCTGTAAAAGTCTGTCACTCCCTCAAGGGACATTTGATGACGTAAATGGCTTGTGTTCCATATGTACATTTAATAAGGGCGACACATTAAATGTACGTATCATATTAATGAGGTGCATCTATGTGTTTTGACTCGTTTGATGTGAGGTATGGGGTTTTATTTCATTAGAATTTAAAAAAAATATCTTAACTATTTTCTACACTTGTTAAATATAATTTTGCTATCCTAATTTTATGGGTGGCAATGTCTGAAATAAATGACTATTATTATTAACGATTAAAGATTTCTAGCTAGGAACATAATTTAAATTTTTGGAAAAGATTTAAAAGTATCTTGCTGGTTCACTGGTCTCAAACACTACTGCTTACTATGAGGTCCGGGTTCGATGCCCGGATCGGGAAAAGGAATGCCGATGCTGCTGTTAAATCTGCAATTGGCTCGCCCCTCTTACATGTGCCTTGAACATTACTGGCCAAATGTAGATTTTTACATAGGTACAGTACTGCTATACCCTTCGGGGAATAAAGGCGTGATGATATATTTTAGATAAAAACCACGATGAAAAAATAAATCACCCTTTGTCTACCCCAATATACAGTGTATATGAGCTATACAGGCGGTTGCAGAAAACGGCAAGGGTGTAAGGGTCATATTGGTACATAAACATGGGCCGTTTGCGTGTTTTTTATTGGTCTCAGGGTAATAAGGGACTGTGGGTATTCTTCATAAGGATCTGGGGTAACAATGGTGTATTATTGGGTCACTGGAATGTTTGGGTTCTGTTATTACTGGTTATAGACTGCTGCAGAAAGTTTATCTCAATTGTTCGCCTTTGTTTGGTTTTAGGGGATAATTAAATATAAATACCGGTGCCTATTGGGAGATTCTTGACGTGGTGTCACTTTAGGAAACTAAGAGCAAGTATTTATTTATTTATTGGTTTCTTTGGAAGTTAATCTATACTTATTAATATTATAAAAACTTTAAATATAACTTTAATTTCGGAAGTCGGTGTTTTTGGTTGTTTCTTCGTATTTTACACCGACTTCCGAAATTAAATATATTTTATACTTTGTAGTGTTTTTTTATTTGGAAGTCTTTGTATTTTTTTGTAAAAAAAATGTTTATTTTCACTTTTTAGTGGTACACACCACACCTAACAATTCTACTGGTAAGTCACAGGAAAGCAAAACACGCAATTTCGTTAACTTACTTTGATGATATATTTTCTATTTCCTCAAGCTATTTTGATTTAAAAACCAAACTGCTAAGCCGATTTTCATGAATTATATTATTTTCATAATTTATATGGGGCCAATCGCTTTCACATACAACCGAATCGAGAACCTCCTCCTTTATTGAAGTTGGTTAAAAAGCGAATGTTTGAATGCATGGATGGATGTTTGATACCCAATCACGTCAGAACGGCAGAACCGCGGGCGACAGCTAGTACAAAATAAGACAAGGGGTATAGAGGTATTGTTTAGGATACGCATTGTGTTCACGTTCATGATGTAAAAATATCAATATTTATATTCATTTAAAGTTTTGTTACGAGTCGTTTTTTTTTTCTAAAATAAAATCATACATTTTCGGACATCATGGCAGATTGCTTGCAAAATTTAAAGTCAAACCAGCAACATTTACGCATTTTGGTACATTGAAAATTAACAAAACAAAAAAACAACTCAATTTAAAATACTACAATAATTTCAGTCCACGAACTAACCAAAGAGTTTTATAACCACTTCAAACTCTATTAATATAAAAGTGTTCAGCAAAAAGGCTAATTGCCATAATCATGGCCACAAAGTTGCCAACGCTATTTGCTATTAATTGCAATCTTTTTAAAACTGGCCAGTACGACCAACATTAAATGCTGAGTTTCTGAAGTTGATATTGGTAGTTTTTATTTTTGCTTCGGAATATTTAAAATTTTTGATTGGATGTTGAATTGTATACTTATATATTTTTTTAAATAACTTGTCATATTCCTTTTTCAAGTCTTACGGCCGAATACTGAAACGCCACTCAAATATTTAAGGGCTGCTTAAACGTTTGAGCAGCTCCTAAACTTTAATTTCGTATACACAAACGTCTATTTTGAGCATCTGTTAAATATAAGTGCTTCTTAAATTAAGTGGTGCTCAAACACCACTCAGTTTAAAAGTCGTATACAGGAACGCTACTCAACGTTATTTAGCTGTCAAATGAACTGTCAAACTGATTTGAGCAGCCCCTAAATCTGAGAGTGGTCGCGAGGTCCCTCAAATCAAGTTAAATCTATTGAAACCAAATAAAATAGTGATCAAAATGTCTTTATCGTCCTTGTCATCACTTTAGGATCACGAAAGGCCAACTGTGAGCCGCAGATAGTGTAACTTAATAAGGAGACGACCCAATTGCTAAGTTTTTTTTTGTCATGCAATTAAGATTAAAGTCAAAGTCAAAGTCAAAACGTTTATTTCAATTAGGCCATTAAACGGCACTTTTGAA
>NDFZ01001700.1:0-14727 GCA_002192655.3 Mamestra configurata | reverse complement strand
AAACAAAAGAAAGAGCCGTTGTATACATCATCATGCCTGTATTCTCAGGGTCATATTCTATACCCAGTTTGGTATACAACGTGTAACAGATGAAACCCGTTTCGGGTAATTAAAGTAGGTACCTAAGGTTCAGGTAAGTACCTAAAGTAAGAGTTGTTCATAATCATGAGTACCTACTCATGATTATGAACAACTAAGAAGGAGAGAGAACTAAGGAGGAAGATAGGCATGACTACAGCTACCTACCTATCCTACAGCAGAGATCACTTTCCTTTTTTTCCTAACTCAAATCAGCTAAAAAATGAGATACGACTTAGTTATGCATAGGGACGCACAAAACTTTTGGGGATTTACTTACTTTCATTGTGGGTAGGTAGTTACAGCTAAGGAGTGGAAGTCCCTGCCGGAGTCTGTGTACCCTGATAGCTAGTCATTTGTACTATTTGGCCTCATCTTCTGCTCACCAGATTTCAACTCCATAATGCTTCAAAACAAAGACTACTGTTTCATTTAAATAAATAATTTATTTCTTACACAAATAGTATTTTTGGCTTAACATCTTTACTAAGTTTACTAAAGCAATAGAAAACAATAACGGATATACAAGTAATAACATTTGTAGAACAAAGCCATGTAGTTTTTACCTATAATAATGTTTTATTAAAAACAATTAATAAATAAAAATGGTTAAAAACTAATCTTAAAAAAATCAGATGTTGACNAAACAATTAATAAATAAAAATGGTTAAAAACTAATCTTAAAAAAATCAGATGTTGACATGCCATTGAAATTCTTGAGGTTTCCTCTCTATATCAGAGTTAGGCCTAACCCCTTCGTTTCTGACTTAGATATCAAGTTGACCACTCTCGTAAACTGTCCGTAATTGACAAACATAAGCATTAAAGTACAATTTGGCTTGTTCTTAACTTCAAATTCGTAATCCTGAAACCAACTGTAGATTTGACCATGCTTGAATGTTAACAATGATGCCTTCTACTATGAGAAGGAGAAGCTTTTGACCTGCAGTGGGAGAGTTATAGGTTGATATTAGGCCGGCTCAAGCAGCTTGTGGGTGAGATATACGCAGAGTGCCTACAGAGCCCTGAGCACTCAGTACAATAATGGGTTCCGAATATTGTTGGGTCTGCCGTGGCAGAGCAGCGCGTCTGAGATGTTTCCAGGCCATCATGCATAAAAAAATTAGATTCCTGCTGGCCCGTATGCAAAGTAACAACAACGGCATTCTGAACACAATAGCAGTACGATTTGACTGTCCCTTTCAAAATCAGTGGGTCATGTCTTGTATAGGTGTGGCGAGTCAAGGCAAATAATAATTTACAGAAATATGTACTTGGTGAAGGTTTCTACTGGCAGTGGCAACATAAAGTTATTATTATTTATTATTATAGGTCTTTCATGCAATAGGAAAGCTCTATGGGTCATTTCTGAGTATCATCATTTTGTGAGAGAAGAATGAAACAAAAACTGTTCTGTTTGGTGATTAAATGCAATTAGAGATTTCAATTCAGATGCACAATGAAAACAGTATGCATATCAAAAATAAATGCATTGTTTTTAGATTAAAATCTAGTTTATGCAAATATATCATTGCCGCCTATTTGATATACCTTACTATTTATTAAGCTCCTGTTGTAATTTTTTATTCTGTACAACAATGCGTATATATTATTATATTCTATTCTATTAAATACGATTGTCTACTGAAAATTCATTCAAACACAACACAAGTTAATGCACATTTGACAACTTGTCAAATTAATTTTGTGGGCTTTAAATCAGATATTTCAGCAGATGACTTCAATTGTAAGTTAACTGATTGTTTCACACTAGTTCTCTGGCACCATTTCCCCAATCCACTTCATGTATGGAGGGTTTCCATTCTTGATTGGCAGTGAGATCACCTCACACACGGTGTATGGATGTTTCCTGCGAACAAACTCAGTCAGTTTGTCTACTTGCGATGTTCTTGTTTTAATCATGAGCAGCGCCTGAAAAATGACATAAGATATAAGTAAGTTAAAAAAACAATTCATAAGATTTTTGAGAGACATTCTGACTTTCTTCTAAAACTTGATGATTAGATCAGTAACATAATTCCATTTATAGTTATAGTCTGTTTTTTCAGGGTCCTATCTAACTCTAAACAAAACTTCATCAACAACAAAGTAGTTCACATTCACATTTATAACATTAGCTATTACTAGCTTTTGCCCGTGATTTGTATGTGCATATCCCGTTTTTTCCTGTTGCAATTATGTGAAATCCTTTCTTAGTGCTCCCCTACACTCACCAAGGAAGCTTATGTCAAATTTCAACTCTCTACAATAAGCAGTTTCAGCTGCAGGTTGTTTGTCAGCCACTCAGTCACCAGTTAAGAGTTTTATAATAAATATTGACTATAAATAAGTTTAAGTTATTTTATTTACCTCACTGTCTTCATTAATTTTGCCTTCCCACTCATAAATAGATGTGACTTGCGGTATAACATTGACACATGCAGCTAACTTGTTCTGCACTAGACCATGCCCAATAGTCCTGCCAACATCCGTGTTTGGAACGGTCACATATGCCACGGAGTATACATCTGAAAATTAAAATTTACTATTTAATGTGTTTATGTTTTTAATGACCTATTTTAAAAGTTTTTGTAAAGTTTTCCTGTGAACAAATGGAGCAGGTTACAAGAAAACAATTAAAGAATGAAAAATCATTTATGCACAGATCGTCAGGATTAGGTACCTATGTGGAACAATACTGCACAGTAAGTAATACATTTTCAAATAAGTTTGTCGGTAAAAATAGCAGAAGAAACGAATGTTGAGTTTTACTACAGTAGTTACAAAAATTGCTCATCCTTTATTTTATCCACTCACCTGCTTCCTCGAAACCAGAAGACATGTTTGTTTGAGCAACAACTAAACAAGGCCTAAGAAATGAAAAATATAATGTTAACAATGACTTCTTATTCAAAGAAAATAGCATGTTATTCCTGGCGATAGCAGTACACGATTATTTACCAGTATTACTCTATCAGTATTAGGTATTTTATTGTTTTGACTTGTTCCGTGATAATGCAATGACAGTTTAGTTTAGTTCAACTTCACATTGACAGTCTTCATTTGACAAAAATCAATACTTTCTACTTCGTTTTGAAATGAGTGGTTCTTGTTGGTTTTTCAAGCACGAAACTAAGAAAAATTAAAAAACCTCTGTTAGGGCTTGGCTATAGTTGGGTTATAATAAAGATACCTAGTTCATTTTTTTTATTGTCAATCTTTATAACTTTAACGTGGCTCGAGGCAAATTACTGGCTGTTGATAAATGGCATTGTCAGTGAAGTTTCTGAAAAAAAAAAGAATTGTCTTTTGTTTTTGTTTAAATTGTCGCGGCTTTTGATGCGGTTTTCTTAACAATATTATTTTTTAGAATTTATTTATTGCCTTGGCATTGTTAATTTTGTCTCTCGACAGTTATTATGAGTTTAAGTTTTTTTTACGATATTGTAGGAGACAAGTGTCATTTAATCGAGGAGGAGCTAATAGGTACCTACCTAAGATACATCGGTCGGTAGGTACTTACCAAAAAACCAAAGCGTCGTTTCCAAGTAGTCATTTGTTATTGTAAAAATCTTAGAATAACAACGTTAAATAACGTAATTTAGCGTTATTATTCCAAGGTAAAAATGTTATTTTTTGCCTACACGCTTGTTAGATACCTAGGTATATCGTGTACATTGTAGGTACCTAGGTATCTAAATGCAATGTACCTACTTATGAGTACCTACCTACCTAATGAAATGCAAATTCTGTGTTTTGAGGGCTCTGCGAACCGTACATTAGGTATTTGACATGAAATTTGAACAGACCACAATTTTTTTAGGACTACGGATTGGTGCACACAGCTACTCTTCACTGCAGCAGATGAAAAGGCAAGCAGCCTGTATGGAGTTCAGTTCAGCATGGAGTTTCAATTGTCTTTCATGGACCACGCTGCACGACTTCAAGTTCGACTAGCGTCAGTCAGGTAAGTCGTAATTATTACAAGCTTCTTTTATATTATTTGCTTTCGCCTGTCCCGATGATTGTCTGTAATCGATCTTGCAAGTTTAACTTGACACACTTCCCGGTTTTCAATTGAGCCGAAATTTTGCACGCATGTGTATATATATCGCGTGACAGCGCAATATTATGATGACATGGAGCTGATCTGATGGTGATGATGGAGCTGGAAGGTGGTCATAGGAAGCCTGTATTGAAACAACGCAACCCCATCGAGTTTGGACTCGTTTGATTTGTCTTGACGAGTACTTTGTCTCTAGATGGTATCCAGGGTCTGATGATGAAGCTAGAAAGTGGTCATAGTGTGGTAAAATGATACACTTCAAGCTCAGTTTTATAAATATTTTATTAAATTTGTTTAACACAGTATTATACTTAAAAATCTACCAATAATAATCAATTTAACCTTTTCGCCGCCTACGTACACAAAACGCAATGCCTCGCCGAGCGCCAAGCTATAAATGTATAACTAAATATACAGTAAACAGTAGTGATGGGGATATCGTCATATCGATGAATAAGATTTGTCCGCGTAAAGTTAAGATTTAAAGTTGATTTTACGAATATAAATAAAAACTGATTAAATATTTCCAGATTTGTTTTATTTCACAGTATTCTTAATAAGAAAAAACAGTAGAAATTATAAGTATCAAAGAAACTAATACAAAACTCAATTAGAACTATACGGAATGGGGTACATCTCTATTTGTTTCATGATCTCATTCTTTAACTTCATATCAAGTTATTGGCACTGAGGGCACGTTGAATTCGATTCTGATCAGGGATGGGGTCTATGGTCTTTCTTTCTTCTATTTTTGTTTATTCCTGTGTTTTTTTNAATAATACAAAATATATAATTGTTGATAGCCAGTTATTAAAGGTATTGCTATTCAACAAGTTTTATTGAAAACTGATATATGATTTAGACTTTGTAAACATGTTATTTTTATGTAACGTCACATTGAATGTATTGAGGTTATAGCTTAATTGTTCATTTTCTTGACGAAAAGAAGATTGAAACTAAACCTCAATTTCAGTTCAAAGAACTTTAGTTCTCATTAAGACAATCGTCAATTACATGAGAAAAATAAATCTAACTATTAATTTATGTTACAACAGTGCGGGTAGAAGAAACAAAAAACAAAATAGAATCATGATTATTGTCAACAAAATTCGTAGCAAGTTCACTGCATTCCTAAGATAAGGCGATGGCACAAGTTAAAAGATATAGCTGTTTTAAACTAAAGTAAACACAACATTATTAATATAGTGTTGCGTTAACGATTAAATAATCACGGATATGTTAAAATTACCTACTAAATATTTAGTTACATGGTCTGATTATTATAAAATAAACAAAGAAAAGTAGTATTAATATTTTGTATAACCCCCATTACTTTCGATGCACTCAAGTAGACGTTTGCGCGTGGACACAACAATATTACTGCATATTTCGCTCCCTCTTAAATTTTCCCACACCTCCATGCAATGGGTTTTTAAGTGTTCCGTAGACCTCTCATCCCGCGAGTCCCACCTTTGCACCATCGTTTGAGGTCGGGTGATCGCGCTGGCCATGGAACAAGAATTACCTCCGGGTGATTGTGAAACCACTCACGCACAGTACTCGCCCGGTCAATAGGACAATTGTCCTGGACAAATGAAAATTGTGCTAACTCATCAGCTGGGTAAATGTTGCGGACAGTAGGTAGCATGACTAAGTCTAACACTTCCACATAAGTCCAACTGTTTGCGCGAGGAGGAATGAAAGCCAGTTCTCCTATCCTGCTGCACTCATCCATCCCCACATATTAATTGTAATTCGACCTGATTCGGTGTTAGGGATTACGTTTTATATCACACCAGCGAGTGTTATTCTTGGGAGTATCTTTTATCCAAAGACTCACAGTATTTCTCTAAAACAAAAAAAAAAGTGATATTAGGCAGCTATACTTAACAAAATACTAAAGTGACTTAATTTTTAAATAATATGTTAATAATCATATTTATTTAATATAATTTTAAAATAAAACTCGGCATTTATAATTCCAATAATAAACACTAATATTTCTCTTTTAAGCCTCATAAAGTTATGATGGATGGATTCAAAAAACAATAAAAAGAATTAATTAATTTAATTGAAAGATTCATTTATAAAGTTACAATTCATTAATAGGTATTATACTCACATTCAGTCCGGTTTCTTCAGATATTTGTGTTTTATTAAGACCACTTTTATGCAGCGCAATAATCACTTCAATACTAATATTTGCCTGCATTTTGAGAATATTACAATACTGTTAATCACACGTCACTAACCAACAACTTCAACCAACCGACAGTTCATTCCGATCAAGCTAAATATTCATAACACTCGCAGAAATCTAAATTCCTAATTTAGTTTTTTGTGATCTACCTTTCTAACTTTACGAAATGTGTGAACAAGTTGAAGAATAATTTAATTTATTGCTAATCCATTACTTCCAATCGGGTAAGAACTTACAAAAAGTCAAGTCATGCGTGGGATTTGAACTTACGACACATTGATTTAAATTTCTCTCTGAGGGCGCTAAACTGTTGGGCCATCTTAACTCATTTTTATATGACGAAATTATGAACGACAATCACTTGTTGAAAACAACTTGAAAATAGAAGGTCGTAAGTCAAACTAAACGTCAAGCTATTACTTTGTGAGATTGCTTATGCATTTTTGGAAGTCACTGTATATATTATATCGCGTGACAGCGCAATATTATGATGACATGGAGCTGATCTGATGGTGATGATGGAGCTGGAAGGTGGTTNGATCTTGCAAGTTTAACTTGACACACTTCCCGGTTTTCAATTGAGCCGAAATTTTGCACGCATGTGTATATATATCGCGTGACAGCGCAATATTATGATGACATGGAGCTGATCTGATGGTGATGATGGAGCTGGAAGGTGGTTATAGGAAGCCTGTATTGAAACAACGCAACCCCATCGAGTTTGGACTCGTTTGATTTGTCTTGACGAGTACTTTGTCTCTAGATGGTATCCAGGGTCTGATGATGAAGCTAGAAAGTGGTCATAGTGTGGTAAAATGATACACTTCAAGCTCAGTTTTATAAATATTTTATTAAATTTGTTCAACACAGTATTATACTTAAAAATCTACCGATAATAATCAATTTA
This sequence comes from Mamestra configurata, assembly GCA_002192655.3. NCBI lineage: Eukaryota > Metazoa > Arthropoda > Insecta > Lepidoptera > Noctuidae > Mamestra > Mamestra configurata. The sequence continues at coordinate 7,476 of NDFZ01001700.1, read as the reverse complement.
AAATACGACCAAAGCACAGGTTGGTTGGATATGTTTGCTATTCGACGCCTCAAAACAGAATGCTTCTCTCTAAAACCGACGGTCACCAGCTGAATGTTCCCCACTACAACGTTAGTGAACACTCAGCAGACTGACCAACCAATCAGTGCAAAGTAACCAGTATGTGTCATCAATTGACTACTTAACTTAAAAATTATGGTTTATAAATTAATTGTAAATAAACCTTCTAGTTAAATCAATATAATTTACTAATAGTACAAAACAATTTCATAAACTTAAATACCTATAAATAATTGCTAATCTATTATTCATGTCTAAAACGGATGTAAGAGGCAAGTAACCAGTAGCGTCATCTATCGCTTGTAGATAGAAATCTATCAATATACAAATACTTTCTTGAAAATCATTACATTCGGCCATCCGACATCGTGCGATCTCCTGACGCACGTTTTTACAATTATTTATTTAACAATCTAAGTGTATGCACACATTTAACAAACAATAATTAATCAATCAATCAATAATTAATTACAACCGAAAACAAAATATTATTAAAAAATAAGAAGTTGATTTTCACTTTTTAAACATTAAATGAGCCTTACATTCAAAATCATTACATTTGGCTTATCGATGATCTTAAGGTTTATCATCATCATTATTACTTTCGGTACTAGATGACGAGCTGCTATCATTTAATGAACTTTTCTGATCAGGAGAACGTACATTTATCCAGGGTCTCATACGGTCAGTGGAAACGACGCTTTTAAAGGGGAATGCCGTTTTAGGCCTTGCGATGCCCAAGAAATTTAATTTAGTTAAAAAAAATGTAAATTTTACTAAAGTAACTCTTCTATTCACGACGCGATATAAGTCAGTAACATTTTTTAATAAATAATAAACATTGAAACGATACAACGAAATAAACAGACATTTGCTAGGTTGCCAATTTAAAATCCGGGAAAAAATAAAGATTTGTTGCAAAACATTGATTTGACATTTACACATATTGTACTTTATTTATTTGTCCTTTTGTTTATAGAAGTCCCAATGCATTCGATGTTACTTGTGGGCACTCAGGGCCTAAATCACTATGGCGGCTTGGCATCCCCCTTTATTCCTTCGTTTGCTAAAACCCGGAATTTCAGCAATTTTGTACCGGTCAATACCTAAAACTTCTGTAATTTTGTACGGACCTATGAATTTTGAAAGAAGTTTAGTGCTATTACCCTTGTTATTGAAATTAGTTCTAGTAATCTTTATCAAATCACCTTCCTTAAAGGTAGCAGGGGATCTTAAGTAACTTTTTGTTTTTCTTGACTATCACGAATATTGGAACTGACCTCATCTCTTAAGTTTTGTAAGGTGTTTGGTATGGCGTCAGCACAAACATTCAATTTATTATTTAGACTATCTCTGAACCTGATGCCGAAAAGAGCCTCTGTAGCAGTCTTTTTAGTAGTGGAATTAACGGAATTATTTACACCCCATTGAATTTTCCCAAGATGCACGTCCCAGTTGCGTTCGTCATTGCCGTCATTATGTTTTGCTAGTGCATTCAATATAGATTGGTTAAACCTTTCGGCTTGACCGTTTCCCTGGGGCAAGCTACAGCGTTGAGAACATGTTTTATACCGTGACTGTCGCAAAAGCTCCTGAAAGAAGATGAAGTGAAAGAAGTACCGCGATCATATATGATGCGAGAAGGTAAACCAAAGTCATAAAATAAATTTTCAAGAACTTTTACTACAGTCCTGGTTTTTGCGTCTTTCACTGCTTAAGCAAATAAGTATTTTGTAAAGCCGTCAACTATAGTGAGGATGTAGGCATTGCCGTTCTTGCTCTTTACAAATGGGCCAAGATGGTCGATGTGAATTGTGTGGAACGGGATGCCTACTTTCTCTATGGGATACAATTGCCCAGTCTTTTGTCCGGAAGCGTTATCTTTATTGAAAGCACACTGAATACACGACTTACCGTATTTCTTTATAAATCTCCTCATTTTCGGTAACCAAAAGACCANCTCATTTTCGGAAACCAAAAGACCGATTGAATTCGTTCAGTTGTTTTTGAAATGCCGAAATGCCCCACATCGTCATGATTATAACGGCATATTTGCCAACGAGCACTGCGAGGGACAACCAAACGTGTATCATCACCAACAAGTCTATAAACCCTATGATTTTTTATTACATAATTTTTCTTAATATCTTTAGATTGTTCGTCTGATTCAGGCTTGAGGGTTTTGTAAATACGAGATATTTCTGGGTCTGATATTTGTAATGTTAATAACCAATTATCAGTCTCAATACTATAAATGGTAACGGAGGACTCTTCATTAACATCAGAAGGCAATACGGTATTGCGGCTTAGTGCATCGACATGTGCCATACGCGTCCCAGGTCTATACTCAATGGTAAAACAAAACTCACTAATTTGGAGCCACCATCTTGCTGATGCGTGGTATGAGGTCTCGTTTAGTCAGTGTAGTTCGGAGCGCATTACATTTTAAATTCTAACCCTAATAGATAAACCCGAAACTTTTTGAGTGAGCAAACAATGGCCAAAGTTTCAAGTTCATACGAATGCAAGTGACGCTCCTCTGGGGTTGTCTGCCTACTAAAGTAAGCAAAAGGCTTGAGTACGCGGGGACTTAGTTGCCATTGTACTAATATTCCCCCTACACCTAAAGCACTAGCATCTGTGTGTAACTAACGTATCAAGTTTAGGATTGTATAAAGCTAGAATCGGTCTATTTATTAAACTTTCTTTTAATTTAGAAAATGATTGAAAGTGATCTTCTGTCCAAGTGAATGTATTTCCCTTTTTTAATAAATTGGTAAGTGGTCTTGCAATTTCCCCAAAATCCTTTACAAATTTTCGAAAATAGCCAGCTAGTCCCAAGAATTGACGAACTTCATGAACATTGCGAGGGATAGGGAATTCTTTCACAGCTAGAAATTTTATTTCATTTGGTCTTATACCATCAGCGGATATTTCATAGCCCAGATAATTAATCACAGTGTCAAAAAAAACGGCACTTTGAAAGTTTAAGGGTAAGATTATTTTCTCGTAATAGCTTTAAGATGTCCTCAAGCCTTTGAAAACCTTCCTCTAAATCATGTGAGGGTACCAGAATGTCATCTAAATAAGCCATAGCAGATTCGTAGCGCCTTGCACCTAGCATTTGATTTATAACTCTTTGAAACACGGCCGGCGCGTTAGCCAGTCCAAATGGCATTCTTTTAATTCGTAATGCCCATCAAGTGTCACAAAAGCAGTTAGGGGGCGACTTTCTTTAGCCATCGACACTTGATAATATCCTGAAGCAAGGTCTAATGAAGTGAAAAGTCTATTACCGCTGAGATTAGTGAGTCAGATTCCTGTATTATGCCATTTTGAAGTAGGTCGTCTATAATCTCCCGTACCTGTCCTCTCTCAAAGTGTGATAAGCGATATGGTCTATAAACGACAGGTCTATCATCAAGCAAATCTATCTTCATTTCAACTGAATTATTACAACCTATTTCGCTCAAATTAAACGCAAAACAATCACGATACGATTGTAATAGATCATAAAGTTTATCTTTTGTTTTATCATCAACCTGTGGTCCGACTTTGATTTCAGTCTTAGTGAGGGGAACGACATCATTAATATCTTTTACGATTTTATTTGTGCATAGAATTGTCTTTTCATTGAAAGGTAGTGCTCTGGCAATTATAGTGTTTTTGGGTAAGTATATGGTTTGGTCAGAAAGATTTGATAGAATAAGGCGACATTTACCTAAAATAATACGATAAGTACCTTGATGTAAATTATATTCGTAGCCAGGTTTGAGATTGTTATAACCCTCTTTATAAACATCCCCAGAATAAGATGAATCTAACGCAGAGACTTCGACTAATTCGGATTTATTTCTTCCCAGCTGAATTCGGTTCGATAATGTAAGTTTTAAAGAGTTTAAACCACTAGTGTTATCGCGGAGCTCAGGACTTTTATAAAAGAATAACGTACTATTATCTTTATAGACAGCTATGGATGGTAACTCAGTAAAGTTTTGGCCAATTAGAAGAGGAGTTTGCATAAACTCGTCATTAACAACTAGTACTTCTACATTTGATTCAATTTCATCAATGTTAAGGTTAATAAGAGTACTATACACCGGCGTAACCGCAGAGTTACCGAAACCCTTGATTATTGGTATTTTTGAGACAGTCTTTGTGGGGTTCAGACTACTTGCATTCGATTCACGCATGAGACACACATTTTATTGTTTGCTTCTACTTGTTTGAAAAACTTTTTATTGCCGTCATTGCATGTAGAAATTGTTAAAGTTTTACGTTCCACGTTATTATTAGACTTAGATTCAATACGTGGATTAAGTGGAGTGAGTTTGCAATTTTCGTTATTATGACCTACTCTGTGACACTTTAAACACTTGACTAGAGGTTTGGGACATTTGAAATAAGGGTATACTTTACGCTTTCTGTTTTTGGAAGCAGTTTCCGATACGGTATGCTGAGAGCTGAGGAAATGCAACAAGTCTTCTGGCTCACTACAATTTAATGCTTGAGCTCCATTTCTAATAGATTTATCATAAATCCCGTGAGTTAAACAATCGACAGCCCTCTTACCACTAATGTCACATCTATGTATAAGCATTAATTTGTCGTAAAAGTATTCACATAAATTTTCATTACTTCGAGTCGTACGAGCTAACATTTCTTCCAGAAGCCGACCATAATTTTGATCACTTGGAAAAGCTCTTTTTAGTTTGGTTTACCACTCTGTCCAACTAAATACTAAACTTGGTAGAGCTTCAAACCATTTTTTTGCAATCCTAATAAGTGTTTGTAGAGCAAAATGTATAGCTTCTCATCCCATTCGTATATTACAGAACATTCATTAACCTTTCTAACCCAGCTTTCGATACTCTGAGATTTACTGGAGGGATCGAACTCTGGTATAACATTATTCAAATGATTGTTGTTTAAACTACGAGACTTGTTACGATTTCCCTCTTGAACATCAAAAACATTTAAAAGACTCAGTACCTCCTTTTTAGACCAACTCTTTTCTGCTTCTTGCGTCGCGGTGGAGTCGTTGGAGTAATAGTTGACGTGCTTGAAGACGATGAGGTTGAAGTAGACCAGCTGCGCTTCCTCTTAGATCTTTTATTTGCACGTAATAGTTTTTATAAATATTCACTTCATTTAGTAGACTACTTTTAAAACTCATTACTAAAGCAAAGTCTGTATAAATGCTGTAAGCTAATTTTAGATCATGATAATATTTTTATAGACTATTTAGATTCTTCAATCAAAAACAAACCCATTCAATAAAAAAAACAGGTTAAACTCCAGGAAAAGAAAAATATAAAATACATCGTAATACGTTAATAATTATCAACAAACTAAACTGTTTCATTCGCAAATATCATATTTAAGAGGCACACACGGCCTGTTAAAATTTGAAATCTATGACATACATATTACATAGCCATACTATAATCAGTAGTAGTTGAATTCATGATTTACTTACGCGATTTGGGATAGCTTCGTCCGTATTAGGCACACTTGGCCTTATCGTTGGCACACTTGGCCGAATCGTAGGCACACTTGGCCGTTCCGTAAGCACACCTGGCCGTTCTGTAAGCACACTTGGCTTTACTTTTAGCACATTGGCTAAAATATCATTAGAAAACTTGGGTAAAATATCACTAGCACACCTGGCTAAAATACGCCCACTTGGCTTTATTTTTGGCAAACTTGGCTAAAATATAACTAGCTCACTAGGTTAGTATGTCTTAAAATCACAACTGGCTCAAATATCTCAAGCACACTTTGTTCAAATACGTTAAAACACTTTAACTCAAAAACTATACTTTAAGTATTCATAACCTAACGTTCTTATAATCACTGTAACTGTGGGCTTTTGCAGGCAAATCCCGCTTCAGAAATGTGGTAAAATGATACAGTTCAAGCTCAGTTTTATAAATATTTTATTAAATTTGTTTAACACAATATTATACTTAAAAATCTACCAATAATAATCAATTTAAAATACGACCAAAGCACAGGTTGGTTGGATATGTTTGCTTTTCGACGCCTCAAAACAGAATGCTTCTCTCTAAAACCGACGGTCACCAGCTGAATGTTCCCCACTACAACGTTAGTGAACACTCAGCAGACTGAACAACCAATCAGAGCAAAGTAACCAGTATGTGTCATCAATTTCCTACTAAATAAATCGATGTAAGTTGTTTAAATTAAACTTCTTACAAAAAAATACAACCGACTTCCAAATAAGGAAAGTCGGTTGTATTTTTTTTGTAAAAAGTTTTTTTTTTCACATGTGCTTACCCCTTCACAGCGTACCGGCGCGCGGCGTGATGTTATGAACTGGTGTTAACAATAGACAGCAATCCCAGTCCATTTGCTATCATTTATTGAGGAGTTCCGTTGCCTATCTCCGAAGTTCTTCATCAGATCTTCACCAAATTGAAATGGGACCACTCCGAGAAAGTACTCTTCCAAAGACTACCAAAATCGCTTCAAGTATGCCTACAAAATTTGAAGAGTTCTCTCTATTTCTCCAGGATCCCATCATCAGATCCTGACTTGATAATCATGGGACGTATACACTTTCAAACAAAAAAATTATCCAAATCGGTTCAGTCATCTTCGAGTAATTGGGGAACCTCCTCCTTTTTTTAAAGTCGGTTAAAAATATAAATGAAAATAAAATCCCGGGATACCAGAATCGCATAACAACTTTAACGTAAATAATAAAACAGGCTAATTTCGAAACGGACTCGCGTGCAAAGGGTTCCGGTTCCGCACAAATTTAATTTTTGAACATGTTTTTTAACACTACTCATAGATTGTAGGTAAAAAAACTATTGTCTGCATTTTTTTGAAATTTTAGTCTTAGTATTTTCGGAGGTAACGGGGGGAGGGGGAGGAATGGTCATCTTTCGCCTAATTTCTTGAATAACTTCAAAACTATATAAGTATTTAAAACTAGTGAAAAAGTATAATCAAAATCCTGTCTCAATTATATATTTGATATTTATTAGTATACAAATTGGTATTGTATTTATGTATTTTATATTATTATATCTAATTAGTATTGTTTAAAACGTTTGTACACTGGCAGCCCTAAATCTCTCTCCCTTCGTTCAATCCATCCAAAGGTTGTCTGGAAGAGATTGCCTTGTGCGATAAGACCGCCCATTGTGCACTTATTTTATGTATGATTGTCCTGTTCTTATTATGAGGTGTACAATAAAGTATATAATAAATAAATAAATAAATATCACACGGTACAGTTTGAAAACGTTTTTTTTAGATTTTCTAGTTTGTCCCCCAAAAGTAAACCCCGTACTCAAAATTTAATAGGTTGTGGCAGACGGGCAGACAGACACAGACACTCGAGTGATTCTGTAAATAAGGGTTCCGTTTCTGACAGATGTTCGG
>NDFZ01001699.1:0-11831 GCA_002192655.3 Mamestra configurata | reverse complement strand
ACCTAGGTACTTAGTGACTGCCGTACTAATAAATCACTCTAGATTAGAATAAACGCAAAATTACTTTATTGGTAGGTAAGTTATCTCCCTGGAAATAGGTGGGAAAAGGTCTAGGTGTCTAGGTTATTACATATTACCTAAGGTAAATAACTTTTAAGTCCATGAAAGTACTACCTACCTACTAACCCCTAATGATGTCCTACAAAACGTACAAAAACGGTGCTCAAATCAAGATAGTCGTTCTCACAATCCAACCGTATCGTCAACTTCAGTAACATTAAATCGCCGAATAATTAACGTTCGGAAACAAAAGAATTTGAGCTACCAACCTCATAAATTAAATTTTCAAGGACCAAGGACGCTCTGAAATATTCAAGGCCTCTTATATTTTCAGCGTAAATTTACGGGACAGAGTAGCACCTGAGAATTTGTTTGACGCAGTCCGAATCAGCTACATTCTTCAACAGTTTTAGGTAAAAAAAACGCTAAAATAACTTTAACTAAAAGTAAAAAAATATTTAAATAATTGCGCCTAAGGATTTGGAAGATTTCACGTCCCTAAATATTTTATCGACCTTTTCGAGTGGCGGATTTTAACGAAAAGTGAAAATATTTACGATGTTTCAGTTACAAAAAGATTAATGTTATTTTAAATCTATGGCCTGGCAATGAATATCAACCTCTCACGCTGTATATTTTTAACTTAACTCCAATTCACGGCTATTAATACAGCAAAGCGTAAAAATATAACAAAATTTTCGGGAACATCGTAAAAAAATATTTACCGTGATTCCAGGCTTCAGGTGTAATGAGGGCATGGGTCCAAATAATACCACTTATTAAATCACTTCACTCCACATTTACTGTTTATGAAAATTATTTGTAGTTATTTTATTAACCGCGAATATTTCGGGCGCGAAATATTACTGGCGCCCGACTCATGGTTCGATTGAATGTTTTGGTTTGCGACGGGTTCACTTCCAATGTAATGATCGCAATTCCTTGTTTGGTATCAGCGCCATCTGTTGTAGCGATCCGAATTTCCATTCAAAATTTGAAAAGACTGTGTTACCCATTAACAGTTTTTTTTTAGATTTATTTACGCGTGCAAATTTAAAACTTTTATAAATATTTTCTTTTTTGCGGTTTATTGTTTTAAAANGTGCAAATTAAAAACTTTTATAAATATTTTCTTTTTTGCGGATTATTGTTTTTAAGAAAATCTATTTTTAAGTAAAGTTACTATTTTTTAACTCAATCAAGAAGTTGTGGCTATCAGTAGCTGTTTTAAACGCCATCTTTGAATTCTAAAGGAAACTACGACGAACCATAGCGAGTGGCTCCACAAAATTCGTATCAACCAACCAAAACGAAGGGCGAATTTTACGCGTGCGCAATGGAGGGGAGAATAGTAAACTCACTCAATGAAATCAGTAGGCATTTGTCGATAGTGTATATCTGTGACGCCGGGTTGACGTGCTAAAGATTTGCGAAAATTTATAATCGCGGTAACGCCTACACCCGGTTTATAAATAAACTTTGTGTTAGTGCATAGTGACTGGATTTTGTGGAAAATGTCGAACGCACCAGTGAAAAAGGTCCCCATACACTTGCAGGTAAGACATTTTAATTTGCACCTGTTGTTTTCGCTTATATTCGCGATAAAGAAATAATTTGAAACAGTATTTCGTGAAGAAATCGTCTTGTGGTATGTTCTAGCTTCTTCAAAAACATTGCAAAATTGCTACAACGTTTCTTCCTTTGCCAAATTATAAGCCTGGGAATAGTCTGACCTGATTTTCATTCAAAACTAGGTTGCCGGCGATTTGTGAAAATGAAGTAAATTTGAAAATGGTACTGACAATACCTTTAATAAGCTTTCGAGTATCTACGAGTACCTATTCGTAAATTAATTAATGAAGGTAATATTACTTGGTACCTACACAGCACGGAGTATATTGATAAAAGATCGCAATATATAATAGGTAGAAGAAAAATCTTTTGACATTTTGTTTATAAAAAATGAATTTATCGCGACGATAACACTATCGAATGTTATAGTATTTTATCGTTCTCTGTAGTTTTCAACGTTTGACATACCTACTAGTTAATTAACTATTTGAATCTGGAATTTATTAACCGACACTTTAACCGCCAGAACTGTTAAGTACTCATTAATATTTACTATACCTACATCTATTGTTATGTTTTTGTCTTTTTGCGACAGTTCCTCAGTGAAGTATTTACTGGACTTGTATATACTTTTTATTGCTAGAGAATTAAATAATTCCGTCCGTAATATAGACTTCCGTACACATTTTCCATAACACGCGATCTAAAAAAAAATGGCATTAAATTGTAATGTTGTAGCCTTGATCCCGGTGAATGACCCCATTTTATGGAGCCCTTCGAGTTTCTAGGGACCTTTGCCGTTCGGTTGGCAGGACTTACGTGACATGCGCAGTAGTCACGGGATTTAAGATGAAGGCATGGCGAAACGTGAAATATCTGACTGCAGATATTTTTTGCGTTGCTAAGAGGAACTATTGTCGCTGTTGAGGGTTAACCATAGACGAATTGTGCGGCATTTATTTGTGGATCATCTTGAAAATGGTGAGTTGAATGATTCGATTTTTGCAGATAACGCCCAAAGTCAACTACCCCTAAGTAAGTCTGCCAACTGCCAACTTGCCGGTTATTTAATTTTGCTGTTAATAAACGATTAGATCATTAAAATAATATCGTAGTAGGGTTTACCTGCGTAATTGCGGAAATGCTACTTTGGCTCAAGACCTCATTAAGCCCATGCACAGAAGACAAATAAAAGCCCCCAGGAGTTTTTGCCGGCTTTCCATATCACTAAACTTTCTTCTCATCATATCACACACGTCTGAATTATCAAAGCTTTATTTTATTCGCGATTTTTCTTGTTTCCTTGTTTTTCCCAACTATATTGGGGTCGGCTTCCAGTCAAACCGGATTCAGCTGAATACCAGTATTTTGCGTGGAGCGGCTGCCTACCAGACCTCCACAATCCATTAACTGGTTGACACGGTACTTCTTGGCAAGCTGAAGTCAGATTTTCTGGCTTCTGACAATCCGTAACGATTGCCAAAGATCTTCAAATGACAGCCGGGACCAACGGTTTAACGTTCTTTCCGAGGTACGGAGTAATCTCGGCATGTTAAGATGGTCACCCATCCACAGACCGACCGTAGCAAGCGTTGCTTAACGTTGAAGATCGACCCGTGCGGCTGTTATTCCGCGAACTCTTATTTCCTTAGTTATCAGGGACAATAAGTGTCCGGACTTTGAGAGATCTGTATAGTTCAACTAACAAGAAAATTGCAATTTCATGGACGAAGGACTTCCAAAATAAGCGGACGGCACTTGTTTCTTCAATCAGAACGGATACTGGCAATCCGGGAAAACGGCCGACTACAAAAGGAAAAAGGAGTTTATCATTGACAACGGCAGATTAGCGAAATTGGAGCATTCTTGTTCAACTGCATCTTGTTAGACTGTGGCCGAGATCAAGGAAAGCCGAAGATAATTTTCTTCTTCAATTCTTTAATGCTGTTTTTTAGGAATTGAACGGAGTTACGTTCGAATCCTAAAAACGCATTAAGATTAAGACAGACAGGCGCGCCGCGATATTGATACAACGGCGTGACACCCCTTTTTACCCGACTACGGCAAAGCCAAAAGGAAGGGTTATGATTGTTTGCACCTTTCCAAATATTATAATAGAACAATTTCAATGAAAAATGGTTAGTATAGCATGGTTGTCTCATAGTCGGGTCGCGAGTTTGAAACATTTGCGACTGTCTGCGCGAGCGAGGTTTTAACGTGCGATTTCCTATAGTCCAAATAACAGTATTTTTTCCCAAATTAAGCCACATTTCTCACTTAATCATTCAAATTATTCACACACATAGCTGCTTCAATTGAAGAAACAATAAAATCGTAATAGCGTAACAATGTTATACTATATTAATTCAAGGTTAATTTCGTTAGCGTCTTTTTAATTCTCAAGCATCTCGGTATTCCAGTGACCACAGTATAAAAAAAAAAACCGGTCTGTCAAGCCTATAAATTAATTAATATGTCAATTATTATTTTCGTGTCCTTTCTACGATTGGAAATAATGATGGCATGGTGGTCACTAATTGTCTAAATGTGAATTTGTTTCCCGCTTTAACGAAGGAATTATCTTCCATCATATGAGCCAGTTCTGTATGGTCTCGAACTTAAAAGAATAGCACCATCCCATCACTTCCCGTGGGTGTCGTAAGAGGCGACTAAGGGACTCACCAGAGAATGGGCAGCAGCATTCTTTGTGCATTGAAACAGCTACACTGCGGTCGCCAACTCGCCTGCTAAGCGTAGCGATTATGGCAAACCCCCCCTTTGGGGGAGGCCTATGTCTAGCAGACTTTAGGCTGATATGATGATGATATTAGCCAGTTGGACCATTTGTTGTAGGTATGTTGGCTTCAATCAATCTGCCTAAATTTTCCCAACTAAGTTGGCAATTGCTTCCAGTCTAGTCGGATGACGCCGAGTACCAGTATTTTACACCGAGCGAGTGTACCTGACCTCCAAACCCCACTACCACTCCTTGGCCAGACTCGTGTCGAGATTTTCTGGCTCACTAACTAAGTCGGTACATCTTTATGATCTGTTGAAATTTGACAGACTTAATCCCGGGCGGAGGCGGAGGCTCTTTTCCGCTATAAAGTCTAGATAATGAATCCTAGCTGATTAAGGTTTTAATTATTTCGGCAGAGTATTATTTTTAATAAGCAACCAGATTTTACCTGACTTTGCCATTGCTCTTAAAATACGCAGATAACATAATAAACACACCTTTATTCACATAATAAACACTGTTACTATACTTCTAGCTGTAAATTGTTTCACTTACTAAGTGCGTTGAACTAGTACTCCCAAGTTCTCAACCAACTTACTAATGATCTACTTAGATACGTTTACTAGCAACCCGCGGCTTCGCACGTGTAGCAGAGCATCAAAGCTCCCAGTCGCCATGATTTTGTCCACACATCTTCTTCAATCAACGTCATATTTCATTCAAATTACATAAAACCATCCCCATGAATAACTCACGTCTATTATTGGTGAAGAATCGTATGAAAATCCGTTCGGTAGTTTTTGAGTAAAGCGCGAACAGACAGACGCGGCGGGGGGACTTTGTTTTAATTACATATTTGAGTTGTACTTTGTTTTAATTACATAGAGAGTTGGTTTGTTTGTACGCGCTAATCTCTGGAACTACCAGTCGGATATGCAATTTTTTTTTGTATATTCTAGCTACATTGATGAGGCAGTCTATGGGCTATACGGGAACCGGATAAACGGGATATGCGCGTACGAAATCGGGGGAAAACGTTAGTATTATATGCTACTGGCTTTTTCCAGTGCCTTCACTCGCTTGAAAGTCGGAAACTATCCAAAGGTAACTAACTATAAGGATAAAAAGTCCGGTGTCTTAATCCAGGTCATGATCTACCCATGTGCTAAGTTTAATTCGAATGGGTCCAGCTGTTGAGGCGTGATTAATGGTCAAACATACAGATTACCGAGTTTCACATTTTATGCCCGTAGGATTGGAATTAACAGACCGTCATACAGAAGCAACATTCTACTTGATTGATGAGTAAGTAGTCTGTGGCATCCATGGACTGTGAAGAACTTACTTATATTAATAGGTTCACTAGCCCCTCATTTCCGACTACCATACTCGTAATAATAACCCGTATTGTAGGTGTGTGTAATAGTTTCTTAGTTATTGTTTACGTGGTCACCTAGGTAAACTTTCATACACATACTTTAAGCTCCCGAAGTCAGGCTTGTCGCGAAAATGTGACAACGTAGTTTGATAGAAACTGTTCTCAGTATAATCAATATACCTATATTAAACTTCCGTTACTGAATGATTGGGTGACTGAGTGACTGACAGACAACGCACAGCCAAAACTACTGGTCGTTGAAAGCTGATATTTGGCATGTAGGTTCCTTGCAGAGTGTAGGGGANCACAGTAGATAAATATACAGTAGGTTATCTAAGGCCGCCCGCCGAGTTATTAGCCTACTCTTGCGTTGATACCCAGGGTTGTCACTTTTACTTTTAGTTAATATTTTCGAACAAGCAGCACTTGATCTAAATTTATAAAATAAAAAGCATATTATGATTGAATATTTTACCAATTTATAAATTTAGTAAAAATAAAAAGCTTTTATTCACATAACATTTATTATACTAAGTTACAAATTTGATACCGAGAAAATTTTTCTCCTGTTTCTGCACGTCCGGAACGCTTTATTATTATTTATTAATTATTGTGAAATTGTCCTTATTACAACTATACCTACGCGAAAAATATGTTTACCAAAACGATGTTTCGTACTCAATCCTCTATTTTATAGTAAAACTAGACTTCTTAAAATAAACTTTAGCTCTAAACATAGTATTCAGAAAAATGCGACTCGGCTACGCTCTTAATAAAGCAAATAAACTGTGAAATAAACAATACAATACCATATTTTCTAATAATATTTAAGTATAAGTAGGTACTTACATTTCTGGTTGAGTAGGAAGTATGAAGAATGATAAGTCCGGGTTTGCGAAATCATTATTGAGGCACCCGAAAACACTACAATATTTTTTTCCTCTTTTTGAAGTCATGATACTCGTAATTTACGACAAGTGTCCGCCGCCCGCGCCGGCGAGAGTTGACGAACGCAAGCGGTCATGTAGCGTACGCGCGTGCTCACAGTCGCGCTGCACAGCCCGCACTGCCGCCACCTTATTGCCCCATATATTATGCTAGCGTGTGCGTGAAATCGCGTGCCGACATGGCGCGCGGCGCGCACGCACACATTCAAACCGAGAGCGGCACGTTTGTATGAAGATGTTTTACTGTATATTTATCTACTGTGCCTAAGCGGTTGCCGCGGTGCTTACAGTATTGAGTGCTGCGTCAAGACGAGTTGTCACGTGTAAGTTTATTTCCGCGATCGTGCTAAAAATGCCACGAGCGTATTTTGTAGTATACGACTTTTTACAAAGTTAAAGATCTATAGTTCTATAGATCTACAAGTTGTGTGTTAATATTAAACTGTTTTTCGTGTTTTATACTATAGTATTTTGCTGAGATTAACCGACGCCATGACATTACCAATTTAAATTGTATTTGTAAGCTAGTTATTTCAATTCGATTGGTGTCACTACAGAACAAAAATGTTTTAATAGAAAAGCAATATCGGAAACATTAAAAGTTACAACCCTGTGGCTTCAATGGAGCGTAGGTTATTATTTTATCAACTTAGTTTTCATACTGTTCATATTTATACTGTGCTATTGCTTTGGTTCTTTGTCTAAACATGTGAAATAACTAGCTTTTGCCCGCGACTTCGTACGCGCCTTTTTTCCCGTTCCCGTATAGCCTATAGCATTCCTCATGAATGTGGCTAACATATACAAAAATAATTTACCAAATCCGACTGGTAGTTTCAGAGATTAGCGCGTTCAAACAAAAAAAAACTCGTCAGCTTTATAATATTAGTTAGTATTGATAAGTAATTCTAAAGAGTTAAATTTATATAAAGGCTAGCCTTTTTTCTAATTATTAAGAGGTCGGTTTTCAGTCTCAATTGGACTGAAAACCGACCCCTTAATAATTCATTCATCTAAATATTAGTATTTTACATTGAACGACAGCCTATCTGCCCTGACAACCCAGTAACAGAATAAATCTAGAATACCTAAGAATTTAAAATAGTGAAGCGCGGGTATAAATTACCTTTCTTAAATATTATGGAGCAAGCCAAATTCCATAAAAAGACAGTAGTAAACTGTGCAGCTTCTTGAAAGAACTCCAGTTCTTGTCATTTCTCCAATCCCAGCTGGATTGGCTACTTAGTTAAGTATCTAATACAACCCCTTTGAAGATTTTGACAGATTGACAGCTTTAGTCTCCTGTCAATCTGTGCCATACGGTGGCTGGCCCGTTGTCTATTCTTAGTCGGCCACCACATGGCGTAAACACTTCCATAATTTAGTCAAATGTGTCTTTTATACCGCGCCACATCTGAGGGCCAATTCCCATTTTTTAAGCAACAACGTTTGCATTCTCATCTCTGTCGCAATCTGTGTAAAAAGCCTCAATTTCCATAATTTTTTGACATATTGATATGACGACTGACATGCAAATGCGACCGTTGCTTACTAACTTATTTTTTTTGTACCTAATTTTCTGGCTTGGTTGCCTTACTTTTAGCCATATCTTTTGTTAAAGTCATAGCGTCCATAATTTCTTGTGTTTTCCATTGGCATGCGGATGTAACGTTTCCAAACGTCTTTTATAATACAGCAAAGGAGTGGAACTCTGCCTGCGTCTGTGTTTCCGAACGCATACAACCCTAATCTCTTCAAAATTAGAGTGAACAGGCTTCTTCTGGGTAAGCTCGTTCCATCGTCGACTTTGTCTCTGTCATCTATGACCTAGACTAGAGTCAAGAGCAAACCCATATTAAATTCACATCATCATACACATTCTATTGGTTTTTGGAGTATCTGGTAATAAATATATCGATTCGGCCTTCTTGGCAAGTTTTGAGTGAGGTAGTCAATACTACAATACAATTCTCAGCTCCCCATAACCGAGATCGCGCCTGTTTCAATTATTCCACATATTTTCCAGGTGCGTTGACACTTGAGATACAAAACTACACCAATTTACATCAAAACACTATGAATCAATTAATGAATAATTAAAACAGCCGCTAAACTTAACTCGAAAAATTCCCGCCAAAAACTGACAGATCACTGACATGCGAATGCGACCGTTGCTTAAAAATTAGTAGAATAGGGATGTTGCCTGGGTCAAAAAATATTGGATACGTATTTTTTATTTTATCAAATCAATATAAAATTACGAAGATAAACGCATCAAAGATAAGGACTTTTTACTGGAAAGTGTACTGGTAAGTGACGGCACACGAGTTTTCAACGCAGTGTATCGTTTTCATTTTTTGTTTACGTAACAAAAGAAAAAATACGTGTCCATTATTTTTTGGAAATCTATTTGACGGATTAATTTGATTTTTTTTTGTCAAATACCCTATTGGCACTCAGATCTGAGGCATTCACTCAGTGCCTAGATTATATCCTTCGACTGCTGTCCTCCAGTCCTTTTCAAAAGTATCATCAGCAATTCGATATGATTGCTTTTCCTAGAAATTCCTGGTGTTTTGGAGACTTGGAGTACGACAAAGTGTCGCTTATGTCAAAACTTATTTAAATAACTAGGTTTTCCGTTATTGTCACCAAACAGCGCTAACTTATAGTTCGACTTGACAGTTCAAAGACAATTTTTAATACTGTATGTAATCGTGTTTTTAGGCAAGTTATTAAATTTAAAATAAAAAGTTTGCATTTAAGTTCATTCTTTTATTCTTATACCAACTCACCATTTTTTTTTTGTCAAACTGAACTCTTCAACTGTCAAGTTACTGATTACAATTAAAAGTTGGAACTTTAGATTTATTTCCAATTGACGTTTACATTACCGATATCGAGTACGTTAAACACTTTGGCCACCACTGATAGGTGACAGGCTGTAAGCTTACTGTGTGACAGGGACAACCCCGGCCATATCAGTCCTGATGCATTCAATACCCGATTATATTCTTGTATCAATATCAATAATAATATCTTTTAATATGTAAAATTCTCGTGTCAC
Organism: Mamestra configurata; assembly: GCA_002192655.3. NCBI lineage: Eukaryota > Metazoa > Arthropoda > Insecta > Lepidoptera > Noctuidae > Mamestra > Mamestra configurata. The sequence continues at coordinate 2,067 of NDFZ01001699.1, read as the reverse complement.
AGTGTTTGTAACAAAACTCCTCTGAAACGGCTTGACCGATTCTTATGAAATTTTGTGTGTATATTCAGTAGGTCTGAGAATAGGAAGTAGACAATATTTTATACCCTAAGTGATAAAGGTGGTGCAACCCAATTTTTTTTGGCATTTTTTTTTTTATGATTTGGCATTGAACAATACATACAACCCTAAATTTTCACCTTCCTACCACCAACACCTATTTATTAATAGCGAAATTAAACAAAGTCGGGTTAGTTCCACCATTTATATAACTCAAGAACGGCTGGACCAATTTTGAAGATCTTTAGTTTGTTGGATTTGTCTCTGCCCTGAATAGCAGAATAACTATTAAAACATTGGAAAAATTCACGATATTTTTTTTTTCTCATAATATAATTCGTACGCAACGCCATTTCTAATACATGAAAAATTATGATGCGGTACGAATTTCGCCGGGACAGCTAGTCTATTATGTCACCGGAAAATAGCAAACTCCGTAAGATTATAAATCCGAAAAATGGTGGATTATAACAAAATGGCGAAATTTCGAGAGTTTACAATCTCTCAAGTTATTTTATAATCTTACGGAGTTTGCTATTTTCCGGTGACATATATAAATTGAAATATTAGTAAGATATCCACCATCTTTGTTTTAGCTCGAGTGCTGATATACGTTAATCAAAGCATAAATATTATTGTTTGTACATTCTGATGTGGAACAATGGAACGAATCGCCATTCGCCAATATGCATTCGTTATCACTAATCACAAGAGCACTTATTGAGGTAACACTCAATTTTTGCGATAAAACGTTTGAGTCACTATGTTAGTCAGAAATTGGTATTTTTTACCTTCATGAGCTTACATCATGGTAACTTCGAGTATGGAAATAGATAGTACATTATCAAAGTCGTCTCTAATTTTGGCCGTTGACGGCAAGCCGATAGTTGCCATCAGCCCCCGTTAACTTTTTAAACGCATCGGCGTGCCCCCGACGCCAAGCCACAAATTTACCGTACATTTTGTCACGTATTTGTGACGTTTGGCGTACAGGGCACGCGCTTGCTTGTCACCTATACGTGACAGTGGCATTCAAAAGGTTAAGATGACAACTGACTGTAGCCTTTGCAGCAGCCGTAACCAAAACATTAACAAACGTGTTTACGATCTAGTACACCTTGTTCCTGGACCAAACATGAAACCCCAGGGGTTTTCTTGACCCTGCCAGGGTTGCGGAATTTGTTCGAAAGAGTCACCGCGGCCCTGGAACGTAAAGGGCTTTAGAAGGAACACGGATGGGTTTTAGTCAGTAAGAGTCTGACACGCCCTTCCGCTCCACCCAGAGCGGAAGAAGTCATTTGATGATTTCCGATCTTTAAAAAAAAAGGGATTTTCTTGACAAAAAATTATCGACCTGACACAAATTAAACGCAAAGAGCTATAACTCGAGTTTGACAATTTTTCATAATAATTTTAGTTCGAGAAACTGACCGTAATGCCCGGTTTCGGAGTTCGTTCNCGAGTTTGACAATTTTTCATAATAATTTTAGTTCGAGAAACTGACCGTAATGCCCGGTTTCGGAGGTAGTTTATCAGTCGTTTATCTGTACGTTAACCACTAACCAACCAATGGCGTTAGTTAGATAAACGACCGATAAAAACCACAGAAACCGGGCATAAGTGTCGCAAAATTAATGTGACAAATTGCCTAGCGCGAATGAACTTCTATGATTGATTGAATGAATTCCAATCAACAGCCAATCGAATCACTTAATCATTTTTGTAACGTTGATAATTTCTTTCCGGAAGCTAACACCTGAGTTTCTCTAGGGACATTGAAACTCCAGTAAAAAAATACAATAAATGAGTATTGCATCACTCATCATCATCATCATCATCTTCCTGCCCTTATCCCATGTTACTTGGGGTCGGCGCAACACATTTTTTTCTTCCTTTCTGACCGGTCAACCGGCACGCTATCACTAACTCCCTTTTCTTTCATATCATTCTTAATACAATCCATCCATCTTTTCTTTGGCCTCCCTCTCCCTGTCCATCCATCCACATTTA
>NDFZ01001698.1:0-14720 GCA_002192655.3 Mamestra configurata | reverse complement strand
CAAGATGGCGGACTAGATATTTTTAATTCACTTCTACAATATGGGTATCAAATGAAAGGGCTTGCTAAGAATAACTCGAAAAATAAAGTGACGTTACTCTAAATATGGACTTCTAAAGCTTGAAATTCAATTTTCAAGAAGATATCTTCAACTGATTGAGCTGAAATGTTGTATACACATTCAGTTTGGATGACAATATATGGTTTGCTGTGTGACGTTATTCTAAATCCAACATGGTGGAACACCCAAGATGGCGGACTAATTATTTAAATGCATTCCTACAATATGGGTATCAAATTTAATGAAAGGACTTACTGAGAATACAAATGCAAGTTTAAAAAAAAAAAGATGCTGACATAAACTCCGTCGCTCCAATCCGGCTGGCATTTGTGAGAAACGTGTCCAGCGATAACTAAAAAGTAAAAAACAAATTAAAAGTAAAAAAACCTTTTTAATAAACAAGCTTTTATTTGATAAAAAGAAAGAAAAAGTAAAAGTTTTTTTTTTCTTTTTAATGCATTTAAATAAAAGTTTTTTAAAAAAGTTTTTTACTTTTAATTTTTAATACTCCCTCCCGCTCAAAGTGTTAGAAGTCCTTTGTTGATTTCCCATCCACAAAAAAAAAGAAAGTGATAGGACGACTAATTATAATTAAGTACTTAAATGATGACTTATAAAGAAGTATGGACGAAGAAGTCCAAATAAATTGGGATCAGGGCAAGAGAATGATGATGTTAGCTACGTAGATACATGTAACAATGTCTATGGATTCGCTAACGAACTTGTGTCTTCGACTTGGATAGGCGTTACGGTTCTTATACAGAGAGTTGTTTATTTGCACGATAGGTATAGAGATATTATTTTCTCATGAAGTATAGAAATTATCATCTGCCTAGTCTTTTCCCAATTATGTTGGGGTTGGCTTCCAGTCAAACCGGATTCAGCTGAATACCAGTATTTTACGTGGAGCGGCTGCCTACCAGACCTCCACAATCCATTAACTGGGTAACACGGTAGTTCTTGGCTAGACTGGAGTCAGATTTACTGGCTTCTGACAATCCGTAACAACTGCTAAAGATCTACAAATGGCAGCCGGGACCAACGGTTTAGCGTGCTTTCCGAGGCACGGAGGAAATCCAGTATGTTAAGATGGTCACCCATCTACAGACCAACCTTGGCAAGCGTTGCTTAACCTTGATCAATCCGTACGGCTGATATTCTTTAGCCACGAGCTCCTCATCTATCATAAAGTATGGATATATTCTCCAGTATTTGTACAGCGGATTTTTTATCAATTAATTTTTCCGGATTCATTATGATAACTAGCTTTATGGACGACTAATTGTTGTTCAGACTTTTTAAAATACACTCGGATTTATTAATTTACAACACAACTCACCAAACGTACTAAAAGCAAAATTTACTATAAAAAAACTTTTGAAGTATTGATACTTTCAATCAATCTATTTGCGACATTACTTGTCAATCGAAATGTATTTGAAAAACCTTTTTATTTCACTGAAAATGATCACTCATGTCCTGAAAAAAAATAGTTTTTGCATTGCACGCGCTTAAAGCCGTAAAAAATATTTGAAGTGTCATTCCGTAGCACTCATCCAATACTTTTTTAAACCAATTTCACTGCTGAAAATATTCTGTATTCAGTGTAATAATTTTATTGACAACTAAAAATGTTATGGATAATCTCGTCACCGTTATTGAAATTGTACATATCTGTATTTTGGATGTACTTTTTGCCAAATGATGTACATACAAATTTTTGCAACGCTGGAAAGTATATGCATAGTAAAAATAAAGGACAACACCTACAAAGGTAGGTGTTGTCCTTATTGAGTTATTACTATTATAGTACTTTTCAAGAAACTAAACCTTCCAGGCAAATTTCGCCTTCAAAAATATTTGTTTGTGTAGTCGGGGCGACATTGGATGCATTTAGTTTTGTTTNGAACTAGCTTTATGGACGACTAATTGTTGTTCAGACTTTTTAAAATACACTCGGATTTATTAATTTACAACACAACTCACCAAACGTACTAAAAGCAAAATTTACGATAAAAAAACTTTTGAAGTATTGATACTTTCAATCTATTTGCGACATTACTTATCAATCGAAATGTATTTGAAAAACCTTTTTATTTCACTAAAAATGATCACACAAGCCCTAAAAAAAATAGTTTTTGCATTGCACGCGCTTAAAGCCGTAAAAAATATTTGAAGTGTCATTCCGTAGCACTCATCCAATACTTTTTTAAACCAATTTCACTGCTGAAAATATTCTGTATTCAGTGTAATAATTTTATTGACAACTAAAAATGTTATGGATAATCTCGTCACCGTTATTGAAATTGTACATATCTGTATTTTGGATGTACTTTTTGCCAAATGATGTACATACAAATTTTTGCAACGCTGGAAAGTATATGCATAGTAAAAATAAAGGACAACACCTACAAAGGTAGGTGTTGTCCTTATTGAGTTATTACTATTATAGTACTTTTCAAGAAACTAAACCTTCCAGGCAAATTTCGCCTTCAAAAATATTTGTTTGTGTAGTCGGGGCGACATTGGATGCATTTAGTTTTGTTTTGTGAGGATTAAAAAAAACAGTAGAGCTTGTCCAGTCACCAATAAAATAAAGTAAGTACATGAAGTTTCGTTGTTCATAAATAAAATTAAGAACAGAAACATGGAAGCGATAAAGAACATTATGCAAAATTTAGAAGCTCATAACTGCAAATTCTAGAAACTTCTAAATTAAGGAAGTGCGCTCTAAGACTTCATAGTTCATGTTATGTAACTTGTGTAAAATTTTCTCCAACTACCGGGTACAGTTTTGTAAGATAGTTTCGCTTATTTTAACCCTCGCGGCAACGGAGGTGACTGCACAGGTATTTTATTTGATGCACTTGTATAATATAAAAGAATTTCACAAAGCAAAAGTTGTATGAAATATTTTGATGCAGTCCTTTTGCTAATAGACTGTTTTTAAATTAATTTATTATGAGAAAGCGCATGATCACTTAAAAGCAAAAAAAAGTCGTTACTTATTTTCAGAAGGTGATAAAAAATTGCAATTGGTTTTGTTTTTATTACCGATCATTGCATTAAGAGGTACCCGCTATTTGCTTTAAGAAGACTGCTTTCTATTTTCTTCATTTCATCATAACATATTCCAGGAATTTTATAGACGAACCAAACCCTTAATTAAAATTAAATGGAACTGGGTGGGCCATATTTGAACAATAGGCAAAAGTAGCCGCAGAACAGGACCCGAACATTAAGGTTTGGCGAACTCCTAGGCCGAGATAGAGATAGTGAGATGAGTTGGAATCTTACATGAAATATTGCCCAATATTCAGAATGTTAAACACAGAGATAGTCTCTAGAGGTATATTCTTCATCAGCACACCAAGCGTTTTGATGAGTTAAACAAGCAATTAAATAATAATAATAAATATTTTATTTCAGACCCACAAGATCCATATGTTGTTAGTAAGAGTCTTAACCTAATGTTAGTAAAAACACACAATTTATATACAAAATTGAAACGACTGACCTACGTGTGCAGCCGTATCCAGTGAGCCAGCATAGGGCTGTCCCAGCTATCACACAATACACTCAGGATGCTGTGGGAGCAAGCAAGTATTCTACCGAGAATAGAAGCGCACCGTTTCCGTTCATATTTAACTTCACTTATTTCCAAACTCCAACTAAAGCAACACGCTGTACATTACACAATTTCATGCCCACGTCACATCGGCTAGCGTCAGTCTATAGAGCGACCACCAGTCCGTGACGTGACAACTACGTAATTTTAATCCTCTGTAACCATTGAGAGCGTTATTGCCCTTGTTTTAGTGCAGCTCTTGACTGCTCGATTAACTTGATATTCCAGTGATACTGAATAATTGCCATGAATAGCGATAACACCTGCTGGTAATGGTTATATCTGGGAATGCTATAAAATAGGATTCAGGTGAAAATTAATTTTAGGTAAAAATAACCTAAAACTACAACAATTCAAAATTACTACATTACAATTTAAAATTTGTGAAGAGTATTATTACGTGGAACGTGGAACGTTATGTACGTACATTGAGTGAAACTCCCTGCCTGAGTCTATGTTTCCTGACAGCTACATCCTGGGCGTCTTTTGGTCAGGAAAATAGGTTACTTCTAGATAAGCGTGCTCTATCTTCGATACATCGATACATCGCTTACCAACAGGTGAGATTGCGGTCAAACGAGTGCCTAAAACAGCAAAAAAAAATACAAATGAAATGTTAAAAAGAACACTTATAATTAGGGAACAGAGGATTAATAATTAATTATATATTTGATTACCAGAAAATGTATTTCAAACGATGGGATTATTATTATTTCAAATATTCAGTTTAAAGTCCTCTTCAAAAAGAGGAAGTGAATGTGGTATACCCCTGGTATTGCAGATGTCCATAAGCATCGATGACTTCTTACCATCAGCTGGGCCGCCTGCCTGTTTGCCACTTTAAAGTCATAAAAAACTTCAAAGGTCAAAGAAGTTAAAATTAGATATTATTATCACTTTTACTGCTTTTTTCATCTTAATAATTTCAGCTGAAAGACGACCTCTGCTGGCCATAGGCCTCCCCCAAGTGTTGTCACATCGTCTGGTACTGTGCCACTAACTTCCAGCGGATGCCCGCAGCCTTTACCAGGTTATCGGTCCATCTTTTTTTATAAGGATGGGAATGATCATCAATGACTTCTTCCGCTCTGGGTGGAGCGGAAGGGCGTATCAGACTCTTACTGACTGAAACCCATCCGTGTTCCTTCTAAAGCCCTTTGCGTTCCAGGGCAGCGGTGCCTCTTTCGAACAAATTCGGTCCACTTTGCCCTTCTAATGCTGCATGTTCCGGTACCCTGTGTAGCTGTGCTTTTTTGAATATCGAAAAATTCAAACGTCTCATTTTTTCTTCTTTATTTTCATTCGACAGTTCTAATCATTTCAGCTGCAGCACAGACGATTGATATCGAACGATCGCTACATTATCGAACGAACCGATCTATCAACGTCGCCATGCTTTGTATCCCTCGTTAGTATCTTCAGGGATCTTATTCATCAATTTCACTTGAATTTGAAGAAAATTAAATCTGTCTTTGACTTTTGATTGAGTAATTTGGGGTATTCCCTTTTTCATTATCTTAACAGAGGCCTTTTTATCTTGCCTTTATCTTATAATTGTCATGATGGTTTATGCAGGTCCTTTTGAAATGATTTCTAGTTTTAATCAATTGAATTCAAAATTAATTTTGTGTTTGTAGATCAGAAAAATCTTTTAGGATTTGGCACGTGTCTTGACTTGATCATAATATTTAAGAAAACCATACAATTCAATGAAAATCACGTTGTGTTAAAGAAAATGTTCGTCAAGATTTTACTACAAACACTGCAACTGAAGTATTCATTTGACAAACCGATTTATAGAATTTCGTTAAAAATAGCCCGATAAAAATAGGTACTTACCTAAATGGAAAATTAAATCCATACCCTTAGATTACTCGGTCTGGATGGAAGAAGTTCGGATCTAGTGCACAATCCACACTTCAAGTAGTTCGTTTTATAGCTAAGAATTTTGATATTCCCAACAAAAATACAACGAATAATTAACAAAGTAATAATGAATAGTTTAAATACAAGGAATAGTTAAACAAATCTAATCAATTGTCAACAGTTTACCTACAAAAATAATACTGAGTACTTTTCACAGGTAGAATATGCTATTAAATAAAAATGGACGCAAATACAAAATCGAATCAAAATCCTCTACCTACATTGTTGCGATACAAAATTCAATTTGGCTTTGAAAACATTTTACGACACATTTTGTAGAAAATGCATTTTCCTTCTGTTCCTATTGTCTATATTCTTAACCTAGTCTTTGGAAGTTTCTGACAGTGCCTAGGAATAATAGAGACTGGATTTTAGAGTCAACACGATATCTTCAAAGCTTTATTTTTTATTGATTATTCTGTTTTGAATTGCCTGTTGGTCGAGTGGTTAGTGACCCTGACTGCTAGACCGGAGGTCGTGGGTTTGATTCTCACCCAGGACAAATCTTTGTGTGATGTGATTGATAAGCATGATTATTTGTTCTGTGTCTGGGTGTAATTTGCCTATTATTTGTATGTATTTAGAAATATATAAGTATGTTTATCAGTTGTCTGGTTGCCATAGCACAGGCTCTGCCTAGTTTGGGATCGGATAACCGTATAAGAGTAGTCCTAAGAGATATATTATTACAAGAGATATTATTGTTATTCTGGAACAGCAACTACTAAAGTCTAGGACACTGGTTTTACTCCACGTTTCTAGTTTTTAATCGGCTTTTATGTACCCCAATATTATTATTACGTAACACAATTTCTACCACAATCTTAATGAAACCAATCTATTGTTTTCTATTGGGCTCGATAACATACATAGAGCAACGATTATTATTTTTTGAATTGTCAGAATCAAAGCATTATTATTAATCCGCAGCTACAATATCCAACTACAATAACAACTTCAAAAAGAAACTAACTGTACTTCTAACAAATAAATTTTATTACTCCGTATCGGATTTTCTAGCTAATAAGTTTTAGTTGTGTATCAATGTTTTGTGTGTTTGATGATGAACTGCATCAATGTTTGCATGCCAAAATGGTAGAATGTACAAGCATTCTTTACTACTATTGTAACCACCTTACTGTAAATACCTACATTCTGAGCAAATAAATAAATATTCTATTCTATTCTAATCTATGCTACCCCTTTGGTTACTTTCCTTGAAGGTTTATTCAGTTTTTGGATACATCCACTAAAAGTCTTTGTTAAAAACATACCACCTTAAAAAAACTAAAAATTGCACTTAATGCTGTGAAATTCTCGAATAAACAGCCCTGAAAACTAAAACGTTTAAATCAATCACCGGACGACGCCTCTCCCCGCTAGATTCTAGACACAAAGGAAATACATTAAGACGAAATAAAGAGCTTGAACAGCTTGTTTATACCTAGAGCATCTCGGGCCTTTGTCACGAAATTGTTGAGATAAACTTTCTAGGAGACCCCATTTCCTGGGAATCAAAAGATGCTGCCCTGAGCGATCGTAAATCTCTTGTTGATCCTTGAATTGGCGTTTATAACTTTGAAGATTTTAATTTCAGTGAGAATATTATTTTTGTGTAAGTTTTATCTATACATATAATTTAAATGTAATGGATCACTGTCTGTAAGATATATAAGAAAAAATATTATTGGGACCTTTATCAACGCAAATAGCACCCAAAACAATGATTGTTAGAATTTTTGTTTGCTTGTCTGTGCGTTTGTGCACGCTAATCTCAGAAACGGATTATCCGATTTATATGTGGTTTATTATGGTAAGCTTCATTTAATATTTAGTGTTTGTTTCATGTCAATCGGATCATAAATAAAAAAAGTTATGCCAATTTAAAGAATCACGTCGAACATTTGTTAAACTATCTACATCTATCTATTCTTTCTCTGTTCAGTAGCATTGACTGAACCTTTACTAAACTTCATAATCTTAAAATAAAAATGCCTGCCCCAAGTAACTATTCCACGCGGACGAAGTCGCTGGAAAAAGCTAGTTTTAAATAATTGTAACTTGTTTACGCTTTTATTGACTGTGTGTGCTTATGGACTTTGGACATACCCTGGATAATTTTCCGTCTATTAAAAATTATCTGTTACTGGTTAGTAAGTAAGTACATGTTTTTCAACAAAATAAAAGCTAGAGCTAGGTTCAGCTCTCCTTTAAATTTTGGAATGGGTTACATCATCTTTGACTCTAAAATTAATGCTTTGCCCTTCATCAACCTTTTTTACATAATTTAAATAATGCAATATTCCTAAATAATTACAAAACCAACAAACAAACTGATACAGAAACACATTTCTAAAATTCCAAGAGTTTGCAATAAACAACCGTCATAATTATAATCTATACTCCAAGGAACCAGGAGTACAGGACACAGAGGGAGTTAGTTTTAAAGTGTTGTTTTTTTCGAAATTATTAGGTACGTAACAAACGAAAACTCACACATCCTTCGACTTCCTTAAATGTTCTCAATAAACGACGGTCGTTTTATTGTTACAGTATACATCAATAATCCCACATCACAGGTACCAAGACTGCAGTACATCAAGGGAGTTCGTTTCAAAACTGCTCTTATTAATATTTCTATGTTATTTTTATTACCTTTGTAACTAACAAAAATGCACACATCCTGCAAATCCCTCCAACGTTCTCAATAAACTACCGTCACTTCACTATAAATCTATACTCAATCATTTACAGGTACCAGGACTGCAGGACATCGGGGGACCTCTTTTCAAAGCTGCTGCAAATTCCTTCAGTTACGAACGTCGTGTCTGTAAAGAGCTTTAAGTTTTCCTTTTACACCGAGCGGTGTCACAGGCGAACGTGTTGGATGAAACAGTCTTGATATTTGAACGTTTGTTTGAGAGTTGGAGAACGGAGATAAGTGTGATCAAATCAAATGTGTTATTTGTTTTATTTTGAAGTTCTTTTTTTATATTCATGGATTTGTTCTTGAGTCGGTTCAGTGTTGTGCTTTAGAGTTAATAAACAGTAAAAAATTGTCAAATATACTAATGTCAGTCAACGAACTGAAGTCACCAAAAATATATACAATGCATGTTTTTTATTGTGTTTGACAGTGTTCTTCTCAACGGTCATATACGACAATGACCCGACCGGCGACCCCAGAAACGAACATGAGATTCCATCGCCCAAAATTGTTACTTCTATCACATAATTTCGAATGTTGTCTAGATTTATACTAGTCACTCTACCGAGGTGAATAGCCCTTGATTACCCATTCGCACTAGAATCTCTAAAGTACTCATTCATGTGTGCCTTCTCGTACCCAGGTAAACTGACAAGGTATCAATTAATCAATGTACGTCTGGCAGTGGGTTCAGTACATACTTAATCTATCTCGCCTCGGACAATGCATTAGACACCTAGGCAGTTAGTCCTTCAAGATAATATTCAGTCTGGTGCGTTTTACAATGTATTAGCTTTTGCCCGCGACATTGTTCGCGCGGAATAGTTACTTTGAGCAGTCATTTTTATTTTTCAAAAACGCTTAGCTTAGTTATGTTTATTTATTTTTTATTAAGTGCCTACCCAATGTTTCATGATTTTATGAATGACTCCCATACAAACTTTNTTTTTATTTTTCAAAAACGCTTAGCTTAGTTATGTTTATTTATTTTTTATTAAGTGCCTACCCAAAGTTTCATGATTTTATGAATGACTCCCATACAAACTTCCACCCCCCTTTTCACCCCCTTAAAGGATGATTTATGGGATGAAAACTATCCTATGTCCTTTCCCGGGACTCAAACTATCTCTATGACAAATAACATCTAAATTGGTTCGGTGGTTTAAACATGAAGAGGTTACAGACATACAGACACATTTTCGCATTTATATTAATAGTATGGATGAGTATTTAATATTGAAAATCGGTAAAATTAAGTAAGTGGCCACAGAGCACATTGCTCCCAGAACAGATTGTCGATGGTGTCGAAAGGTTCTGGAGTGTCGACCGTGTACTGGAAGACGCAGCTTTGGAAGTTCTCCTAGGGTGGACGATGACTTGGTGAAGGCTACGGGAATCGTACAGGACCGGTCGATGTAGCGACTCTTGGAGAGGCCGCCAGATCAGCCGTGGACGATTTTTGGCAGAAATTATAATCAATGGTGGTTAGAACATGATATAATTTATCAACCCTAAAAAATCAGAAGGCCCAGCTAAAGTGGCTCTCTGTCTGCGCTAGTGATCGTCAAAATGCAAAATGTGAAGATAATTCGGTAGCACATATTATTATCATCCCACACATTTACGAATTTTGACATACGTTATCGCTGTTAGAAAGTCACTTTGTGATACATTCTCAAGTTGAACGTTATATTCTACTTTTTTAAATATATCAAGAAGTCAATGAGGACTCATCAAAATGTACATAATTCTGTCGTTACTGACTGAAGGAGTGATTGACAGACAACGGACAGCTGAAACTACTGGTCGTAGAAAGCTGAAATTTGGCGTGTAGGTTCCCTGGGGGGTGTAGGTAAGCACTAAGAGGATTTCCCGAAATTTTTACGTGAACGGAAAAAATGGGATATGCGCGTACGAAGTCGCGGGCAAAAATTTTATCAGTGAAAATAACAATACAATACTTTAATATAATGTTACTGACAATAACTTATTCAGAAATTCTCCAAAAACAAAACCGCCACCGTCCAGTTAATCGAGTTATTGACGGGTTATGAAACCACACGTTATGGCGAAGCTGATTTATACATTTGCATTAACTTTATTTTCATGTTCAATACCACAAATACAAATAAAAATATGCATTTTATACACAAAGCTTCTGATGTTTTTCCATAAAATTATTTACTAGAAAAAATACAGGGTGTCACAAGACTAGGACATATTTTGGATCTCAGTAAAGCTTATAACAAAAACTTATCACGCAATCGAGCCGAGGGTACAACAAGTTTCGTATATTTTTTCTTTTCACGTTATTTTAAAACTCCAACCAGCCTTAAAGCCTATAACTAATGACCTCTTTTCTATCCCTCTGAGGCCAAATAGTGAACGGGAAGGCCGACTTAGATTAGAACGAAGAACTTTGTAGCCCGCCCGTTCCCAATTTGTTAATAAAATGAGTGTCATAATTCAACCCATCCTTTTATACTTAATGATAATGTTTCAGAGAAAAATATTAGTTCAAAAAGTAAGGTTGAAATTGAGATACCGTATTAAGTACCTAGGTTTATGGATAAGGGTAGTGAGGTAACATACATGAACGCAAACAATGATCCTTAAACGATCTAAGTTTACCAGAAAAGGTTTTTGAGCTGATTTGATGGGCAACTAATATGCTGACTTGGTGACATGGTCGTCAATAACCTGCCAATTTCTTATATCAGCTTCTCACAGGAGAAGTCTTTGATTTTTCCAAACCTGCTCAGTAAATAATATAATCAGCCTCTGATTTCCTCTCTCATACATGAGTATGTAATATTCTGTGCCATATCACATTCTGTCAGATCAAAGCCCTCCAATTTCCAATTTTCAATCATCTCGACATTTTTTTGCTTCCTCCTAGGAACGGTTTTCATTATAACGTTACTGTATAATTTTGTAGAGCTCTCCGCGCGAACGAACTTGACACACAGTCTGTGAATTGTGGAAATATACGGGGCTGGAATATGGGCGCTTCAGTTGCGTTTTACGGTTTTAACGAGTAGGTAATTGCCATTTGTTGGACTGTACCTATATGTATTTACTCAAAACACAAGTTTACCCAAGTAAAGAAAAACACAAAGAAAAAAATCTTCGACAACTGTTGTTCTGGACAAAAATTACCTACCACACGAAATATCGCCATATACAAACTATAAAAATTGACCTGACGTCACACAATTCCTACATACACGTACTATGAATGTTTTTCGTGAGATTTGTAACATTTGCCCACCAGAGAGAAACCCATATGGTCAGAGGATCCTCACTTTACAATGGAGGATGCAGAACTTTACACTCTGTATCGCTCTCGTTTATATTTTTACAACCAGACGACAACGTTTCAAATACGGAGTGCATTGGTGTATTGGTGACGTAGCTCATTCGTGAGATTGGAAGCTAAGAATTCGAGCTCTCAAAGCAAGAGCTTCTCTAATAACAAACCTTTCGAATATCACAATAGATTTATCGGTAATTTTAGAGCTTTTGCCTGTCCTGTCACAAGAAAAAAAAATGTTATTCAAAATGGTTTTCTAAATTCGAATTCATACTTATCTAAACACTGTTGCACACACACCATTGGTCAAATCCAAAAGACTACAACATATCCCGATTTTGATACAATAAGGAACGCCATTTTTTCGAAATATACATATTCCGAAAAAATATGTATGTATGTGTTTGAAAAGTCTAATAATGTAGTTTGCGTCATCGTTAACGCCTTCACCCACCTGTCACATTCTTGGGGCAATAAAAGGTTTATTTTTATTATTTTGGAATTGGAGTCCACAAATCTCGCAGCGTCATCGAACAAATTATCGCCCTATACACACCCGTTTTCACGCGATTTTTGGCGTAGTGTATCCAGCCGGTCGATTCTGTAAACATGTCGAAGTGAAGGCTTGGGTGAAGTGATCACGAAGTGAGCTATCATTCGATCTTAATTACATAGATTGACAGCTTACTTCGCGATTACTCCCACATGAGTTTTCACGGTGAAAGGCGTAAGAATCGACCGACAGGACGTCGCCCATTCGTCCCCCAGACGTTAACTCGGGCTTACGCTCCCCACATCACAGGTCCATTTGTCACGCTAAGTGACACCCAGAGCTGCATCAAATTATTTAAAAATTGACAAAGTACTGCATCATATTCTTGGATAAAAAACAAAAGACAGGATACATACTTTTCAAAATACGATTGTATTATAAAAATACAGCGTTCTTGTACAAATTAACGCTCCTTATTAACCCGTTTTCACGCGATTATCGGCGTAGTGTATTCAGGACGTCGCTCATTCGTCCCCCGGACGTTATCTCGGGCTCACGCGCCCCACGTCACAGGTCCGTTTGTCATGCTGAATGATACTCAGAACTGTGACAGTGTAATACTGGGGCGACGTTCGAGCGATTAATCGGACCTGGGTAACTTTTCGAGGAGATAACTGTTAAGTATGTACATACCTAATGTAGAGGTATTATGAATGATTTAATTGTTGATATATTCTACAGGGGTTTATTTTTTTATAAGCTTTTATATAACTTGCCACAAAATTTTAAAACTGTCATCCCTAACCGATAATGCTCTGCCGCTGGTACACCCACATTTTGGCCGTTATCGCATAAATCAAGGCTCCAGGCTTTTTTTGTTAAACTAAACTATACCCCTGCTGGCAAAGGTTTTCCTCAAGTCCTTCTTGGAATTATTTTCCCGTGCTACCACGTATCAGCACTCACAGTATAAATTGAGGTCCTGTGCCCCCTCTTTCTGGGACGGCCTCGGCAGTTCCAGGACTGAGAAGGTCTAGATGGAAGAACCCAATAACACTTTGCCCAACCTGGGAATCCAACCGAGGATACATGTATTATGCTAAGCAGGTGCACTTGCGAAAATGGTTGCACCACGAGGCAGTATGACGCGATGTCTTTGCCTTTTTTAGTCTATAAATAACCTCTCCTCGAGCACTGTACGTGGTTATAAGCTGGTTAATCAACGTATGACGTAAATGTCAAC
Organism: Mamestra configurata; assembly: GCA_002192655.3. NCBI lineage: Eukaryota > Metazoa > Arthropoda > Insecta > Lepidoptera > Noctuidae > Mamestra > Mamestra configurata. The sequence goes on along the minus strand of NDFZ01001698.1, from coordinate 1,350 downwards.
AGAAACTGTTGACATTTACGGACTAGACAAAATTAGTCGCTTGTATGCATTTATATCTATTATGGAACAACCAAAATTAGGCAATACGGGAAACTATTCCATGGCAGCTTACGTTTATTCATGCGATTTCTAGAAAATTACTTGAATTATTGGAAAATGTTGCTAGTTATATTTTCTCGGAACGTAGTACCTTCTTATATTTTCATTTGATGAAACAGAATTTTTTATTAATTAGTTACATTTATTTCTATTCCAGAGCCATAATAAGCCATTTTTTAAGCATGGTATGATAGAGAAACCGCATCCCCCAACCTACGGCACCATCAGTTAGCAGTCCAATTATAATCATTTTAGAAGTTACAAACTAAAAATACATCAAAAATTGGGTGTGACAGGTGGACAGGACAACCATAAAAACGACCGATTAAGAACAGACCGAATAAAAAAAGTAACAGTATACAACAATATTCTCATAATTAACTATGAATAATTTTATAACAACAGTAAGTAGAATGTCAAATATAAAATTTCACATTTGTAATAAAAAATAAAAAGTCAAAAATAAAATTCAACAGTAATTCATAAGCAAATCAATTATGTCACATAACTATAAAAATAAAAACCTAAATTCAAAACAAAATAAACTAAACTAAATTTAAAATAAAATTCAATAATAAATGTTTTTTATTTTATTTTAAATGTATGCAGTTAGATTAGTATTTAAAATACGAAAGGCTCTTATTTTAAATAATAAATATAAAAATATCAATTATGTCACATGTGTATAACAAACAATTATAATAAGCATCCAAATTCCAAATCCTTATCCAAAAATATATCCAGAGTCAAAATAAGATATAAGAAAAATTAAATGTCAAAAATAAATTCGTTATGATGATAAAAATCCATATCCCAATTATATTCTGTTTAGCTTGTCTTTACTCGTCAGTTTCGATGTTGTGCAATTTAAACAAAATTATTTAGCAGTACTAGTATAAAGAGGCATGGCACAGTCAATATCTTCTTCTATCCTTAACAAGATTAAATGTAAAATGAAATTAACTAGCTGGATCCAGGACTTAAACTACCTTGAAACTGAAAAAATCCTAGCTGTCTCGGTATAGATCACGATTTAAATAAATTAGTCAACTAGGCATATACTTTTCACATAAATATTATATACTTATATGTCCAGGCTACAGAAACTTCTACATCCTCACTCACTACACAAAACCACACTCTACACTTTCATTCATCTCCACACAATACTAACCATACTAACACTACATAGATTTAGAATCATTTTAATAATTCTTAACTGACTCGCGACCACTGTCTGATTCGGAATAT
>NDFZ01001697.1:0-14718 GCA_002192655.3 Mamestra configurata | reverse complement strand
GCGACTACACGCTAAGGGCACCCCCTGTGGGGTATGGGCCTCGGCTTAGGGCGTCGCTGGGGGAAGGACAGCCAAGGACGGGCGGATCGAACTAGGCATCTCTTTCCCGTGTCCACATGCTCATACCATACCCATAAGGGTACTTTGTCAAATCAAATACATTTTTCTCGCTGTAACAGTGTACCTGAAATAATTTCCTGCTAATATAAAATATTGGCACATTTCGAATTAACACACGATCGTCTACATTTCTTGAAACACGTTCATTCGCAGCTCTGTATTTTTATGTTCAACGCCATCTACCACTATTGTTTAGAACTGTTAACGAGTACATACCTCGAGTAAGAGGTTTGATTTGAGCATGCGCATTGTGCAGTACTTTGGTTTTGATCTAGATAAAACATTGCTAGTATATTTTGTCAGGCTCTTTGCTACTATATTTGATTTAAGTAAACATTTCGGGAATTATATTATTTTGGGTACAGCTAAGGAGTGGAATTTCCTGTCGGTGTCTGTGTTTGCAAATACCTAGGCAGAAGTGCTTAGTTGGAAATTCACAAATTGCCGTCAGCAGTATAATGCTTGCGTGAAAATGCTATTTTTCTATCTGAAGAAAAGCTCTTTTCACTGTTTTTTAATCTGCTTCCATAGTACTTTACCAGAGTCATGACGTTTATCAAATTACCACACAAACCATTACAAAATATGTAGGTACCTATCCACTCTTATCTTTAATTTTTTTCGAGTAGTTGTTTTTCTTAGATTTTATCTTACTTATTACTTCATTTCTATATATTGGGCGGGCCCAAAATATTTAGCTTACCAATTGTGACCTTATCAAAATTAATTAACAGAAGTAATTTGTTCGAGGGCTGATGGCATTTCGTGCTACTGATATGACAAGATTCATATCAAAAAGTTAAGATTACAGATGATTGATGGTATCTAGTTCGATTCAATTTAGGTTGGCCGTTGTAAAATAAATGTGGCCAAATTAGGCATCCTACCACCATCCCAAACGCAGTGCCCGTTTGGTGCCACTTCATATCCTTTGTTGCCCGCAGTGCAACCAGCAGCATCGAGTTATACAGATTGCTAAATACTTATCAGACAATCGGAAATCTATTATGATATCTATCTAAATGTACTCACCAATGTCACGTTTATTTTGACTTCTTTGGTATGTATTTTTTTTTACTGTTTATAATTTTATGTTTGTTTGTTTTAGTATAAGTTTCCAATTTTAATTGTATGGGTGCTAATGCCTGAAATAAACCATTGTTTTTTTTTGTTGTTAACGTTTTCTAAAAATGCAACCTAGCTAGATCGATTTATATCCCCCGAAACCCTCTGCAAATCGCATACAAATTTCATGAAAATCATTGCAACCGTTTCCGAGATTCAGAAAGAATTACTCGTTTAAAGGTATTAGATTATTAAATCAAATTTGAGTCATTCGACATGGAAAGAAGTAGAATTTAAAAAAGGTAGCAACATCTTCTTTTGTTATTTTCTATATCTGAAAGAATACGATGATATTAAACCTGTCATGGAAGCTTAGTGCATCTGGTTTATGTAGCAAGAGTTTAGTAGTTGCTAACAAAATTGCTGCGATCGTGAAGTTCTGGTTCAAGTTCAGTTGATTTTACTGTCAGGTAAATGTTATTGGGTTTTTCTGTCTTGAAGTTTTAAATAGAAATTTGGAAATGTCCATAATAAGTCTTCTGTCACATAGAATCTACTTTTTTCGAAAGGCTCATTTTATATTTGTTCCTCATAGCTTTATTACGAGCTTTTATGAAAACAATTTACTCGTCATTACTTTGTTTACTGATACATTAAAGTTCAGTAATAAACATGATTACCTACGTACATAGTGATTAATCAGACAAAGCTCACATACTCGTGTTTTGACGGTCACTGTCGGGTATATAAATGGCGTCAGTTTCGCCGCGCGCCTCAATAGAGTGCACGAGTGTTGTCTGTGGCCATCATCATGTCTATACGGGTGAGTGGAGTTTGTTTACATCATTTATTGTTATTATTATTTACTTATATGATGTCAACGAAAATTTTTATCATAATCTGTTTAGTATTTTTCGTGCCTATTGATAACATCCTTTCTATGAATTAATTATATGAATAGATAACAAATATAGTTTGACAGCCGATATAAGAGATTAACTTGGACAATTCAAACTGTCATCGGGCAAAGGGCTTTGAGAATTAGACCAAACCAGTGTAACATCAAACATAAGAAGGCTAAATGATACTGCTGCTTATAAAGTCAAATAAAATATATTATCCGGACCAAAGGTTTAGCTTAGTAATACAAAGGAGCGAGGGAGCACACGCGATCACCGCTAATCGTGTACTGAATGCTCCACTAATATCAATTAGTGAAATGAGGTAAAAATGCACGAATAAGCATTAATGCATTATTAGTGTATGGTTTCACCGTACTGTATCCGATTATTCGACGAACTTTGACTATGGCAAAGGGTGAAAAGAGATGAAATAATATAATAAATGTATTTCCTCTAAAATGGAACCACTTAAACATGGTGATAACATAATGAGAAGTCATTACAAACAAGCTTGTAGGAGCCCATGACTTATACCTACTCGTACGTGAAAAATGATTTTTCTTTCCCGAGAAGAATCCTTTCGGGTGTCTTCTGGAACCAGAGGATTATGGGGTACTTCTGTTACTTTAAGCCCCATGATTTCCCCGAATGCTCTCTACGTCTGGCGTTAAATTAAATTTTCTGTCGAAAAAGTATCCGTTGTCAATTTTTGCTCTGATGAAACGAATGCTACTAATTTGATATTTTATTTATTGAACTTATCAATGTACACATATCATTGAAATTTCAAGTACCTAGATACCTACCTCTCCAAAGATACGAGTACCTTCCATCTAAGCTACTCTTGAAACTTATGAAAGCGGATGGGAGACGCTTACGGAAATAAAGTAAAGTTGTTAATAGTACTGCTTTCGCTAATACACGAAATACGAAAGTGATATAACATTTAATGATATCGACTTGTTGGTATGTTTTTATTATTTGGAGAAACACGTTCCTACATGGGTTATGTGTGAGCTTATGTAATGGTGATTAAATATCAAATAAAACTAGCCTAATTATAAGGGAAATACATAAGACGAGTTGATANTGTTGGTATGTTTTTATTATTTGGAGAAACACGTTCCTACATGGGTTATGTGTGAGCTTATGTAACGGTGATTAAATATCAAATAAAACTAGCCTATATATAAAATACATAAGACGAAAAGTTGATAACACGACGTTTTCCTGCCTTCATATCTTTTGGTCAAACGTAACAGAGCTTTTTTGCTTGAAGTTTGACGATTATGTAGGTCGTGCTTAATGCAATCTAAGCAAAAATAAGGAGATCAAGTATTTGAACACGTACGATTCAAAAGTCTTTCATTGAAAGAAATTAGCACTATCTCTGAGAGTCAAAGATTACCTTTTAATCCAGGAAAAATTTAAGGTACCTATAAAATGGGCAACGGGAGCAAATTAACGCCCAGATTCTCGAACGAAAATCTCTGTGGCCGTGTTGCACCATCATGGCGCATTGGGTGTATGTATATGTGCACGTACCCGGTGCGTCAGGTGAGTGCAACAGATATGTGAATTAAAAAAAAAAAAACTTTTAATATTTTTGTACTAACATAGCTTTATAAGTTTGTATTCTATAATGCTAACAAAATATGGATCAAGGTCTGAATTAAAGTTTTTTTTTTTAAATTGTCAATTGCACGTTGTCTAGCTGTGATTGGTTGAATTAGTTTCAACAACCAATGGCATCATTTGTCTTACGTTTAATTTGTGACGGGTCGGTAATGTTTTTCGATAAGCCACGGAAATAACCTATTCATAATCTACGATCGATCTAACCTCTAAAATCCAAATCGCTTTGCCCTGTTTAATTGACTTCCTGCTTATCTAAAATCTAGCGCACATAAGCTACTCACCTCTCTGCGGAGACCTTTAATGAAGGTGAAACGACATGCTTTAAATCAAGATCAAGTTCAAACTGATTGCTAATGTAATACTCTTGACATGTTCTGTGTGTTATGTACGTGCTGTGTATGCGTTGTGTATGTTATGTGTATTATGTCACGCGGTGTGTATGTGTTGGAGGCTGTTCGGTAAATTCTTGTTTGTTCCGGTTGTAATTCCTTGCTCTAGTTTTACATATTGATAACTTTATGTAGGACGTGATCAGCGCATGATATTTCCACTGCAGAGACAGGGTTTCGAGGTAAATTCCTTCAAAACATAACACTCTTTTTTTGGGCCGCCGTGTAAAAATATATGACAAGATTATTATCTTATGTCACGTAAACTAAAGATGAGGATGTCAAGTCCCGAGCAGTCCCAGTAAACGCGCTATAATAACCCGCCATTCATGAACTTTGATTTTTTATTGATATGATACAACAGAAATACGTGTCTCTTGTGGAAAAATTGTATTTTTATCCGGGATAAATCCCTATTCACCATTCAATATTGGCCTATCAAACATAAAGTAAATGTAACTACCTCAATTTGAAAAAGGTTTGTTTTAATAATTAATTGAACAGCAGATGCCATTTCGTGATTTAAATCTATTTGTGAGAAGTTTAGAATATACGAATTTAATTTTATTTATTTATTTACTAAGTAAGGCATAGCAACGATATATTCACAGTATTGTTACAAAAACAGGCAATCACAAATCTTTAATTCTGTGTAAAAACATCACTTTTATATGTACAGCATTCATATTGAAATATTACCAATATAATTAATTAAAAAGCAGTAAGAATTAAACCATCCTATTTTCAAATAATTAATTACATAATACATAATTATTTTCATAAAATCAGAAAAATTACGACACGTGAATTCCAATTTTTTTTTTACGAAATATTGTTTTTGTGTATCGTTTCACATAGTGAAAGCAAATTTCAATAAAACCTTGTTGGCAACATTGTGCTCTTTGAATCTACACCATTTCTGTGCTACTAAACAGTTCTGAGCGGGATACCTAAGTAGCTCATCTTAAAGTTAACTTAGGTACCTAGATACTGTATAAGCATTATTATACAATATCCATAATTTATATCAGTCACGACTACAAACATAATTGTGGTATTTGGCCTTTAGTATCCAATTTACATTCGATTTTAGACAAGACTATTAAACCACAAACCAGGATCAATTGCAGGTCCTCTCAATTACGTATTGTTAGTATCACATCTTGAAATAATATTGATTTAATTCCATTTCTGTGGTTTACCGAATTCTATGCAAATTGAGCTGTGAAGACAGTCTTATAAGCTTATAATACATATGCATTAAATTTGCATAAAATATGCAAGTATCTTGCATGTCAACGTCTTGCATTATCTTACATGCTATGACAACTTCTGATTGATGAATGTCGTAATGACATGCTGCTGAAGTTCCTTGTATGCAGGGAACTTCAGCACTTTTATGCACTTTACAGGTATTAACTTCTAAAAAAAATTTTTTTTTAAATCGCAATTGCAACGAAAAAACGGGATTACTTTATAGACGATTGAGGAAACAGAAATGCAACTTTTAAAAACAAAATATCAGAGCAAAACAAATGAAAGCATTCATTTATGGCAATGGTAATGTCCAAGGCTTTCGAGTTAAATGCCAGTTGCATTATATCAATGCACTCGGGTTACTTCGTCCGTTCGTCGTGGGTTTGTGATAAAACGGATTTTACTAAATGAGAAGAGACGGACACGGAGATCATAGACTTAGAGCTACTGATTTAAAAAAAAACCTGGCCAAGTGCAAGTTGGACTTGCACACGAAGGGTTCCGTACCATAAGCCGAAAAAAAACATGTTTCTTGTATTGTTTCATTTTTATTGTCTGTCTAACTATCACGGTTCATGAGATACAGCCTGGAGACAGACAGACGGACGGACAGCGGAGTCTTTGTAATAGGGTACCTACCGTTTTATCCTTTGGGTACGGAAGCCTAAAAAACGGTAAGGAAATAATTATGTTTACCAGTTTGACCCTTTCTCTTACACTTTCAAAATATCATTGGACTGAAACCTGCTAAGCCGTGGTTACCGAAATTCACTACCTCGCCTTTAAAAAGTTCTAGCCATACAGGAAGACCATTATTCGCAGGGTTTTGTAGTTCTTGGTCTTTCAAATATGGCTAAGATTTAATTATGGGTTACCGAAATACCCACTATTTTTTATGTAACCAGCCAGTCACTTTGCTTCCAATCACTGCACTAGAAAAGTGCCAAGTTTGACGAGTCCCGGGAAACGATACGAAAAATCATAACAATTGCAGTTTGTTTAAAAATTTTATATTTTCGACTAAGGCCACGTTTAAACCTGCAAGCAACTCGCATGCAAGTTTAATTTCATTACGGGGCACGATTGAGCGATTGTACAAATTAATACCCCGGTCGTCGATAGCCCGCAAAACACGACTTTAGGGCTGATTTTTCAGTAATTAAATAACTATTATTGTTACAACTGTGAATTGCATATTTTCTACAAAAACTGCCAAATGGCCATATTAATTCCTCAGGTAAAATATATCTGACGATTGAAAAATCAGCGACCTCTTTTTTTGGGAATGGGAAGGATGGGACATAATCAAATGACTTCTTCCGCTCTGGGCGGAAGACAAACTCTTACTGACAAAAACCCATTCATGTTCCTCCTAATTTACGTTCCAGGGTCGCTGTGACTCTATCGAACAAATTCCGCAACCCTGGCAGGAGCAACCACCTAAGTGTAGCAAACGCAATTTAAAAAGCAACCCGTAGTTATTTACTGGAAATACAATCAAAACTATAAAAACTGCAAAATTCAACTATATCAACCAATTTTCTAAATGGATTGTAGAGTCTGATGAGAATAAACGACTATGTATATTGTTTTTAAATTGGACATCGATGCAAAAACTATTTTGATTGGTATCCGGTGTTTGACCTCCACAAAATATCTTCAAAATAATTCGGAAATAGTTAAACTTTAAAATATTTTCTACTATGCGGATATTAAGACTACTTCCTAATCTTAACTAACATGTGACTAGTTTGAAATAATTAGAAGCTTGGCACAGTTGAAGGTTGAATGATTGTCATGGTCAATGTCGCCATTAAAATTCGTTTAAAAGTTTTGCACGATAAGGAAGTTTGATTTTAATGGAGAGACAGAGTCATAAAGAATCTTCAAGGAAGATCATCTCTACGCCCTAGTTCTTAAAGTGTTTTATGGGTCTAGTTCGATCCAGCCCGTCCCGCTAGGATAGCTATGTCCTCCCCCAGCGACGCCGTAAGCCGAGCCCCGTACCCCACAGGGAGTGCCCTTAGCGTGTAGTCGCTTAGTTTGTAAGTTTTTTATAAGCCCTGGGTGGAGGCTTTAATATTATATTAAGGCCACTACCAGGCAAGCCCGGTTAAGCAGTCGACAACCTCATAAGTTGAACTGCGAGACGCCACTCACAAAAAAAAGCGTTTTTATGAATCCCGGGACTTAACTTTGTAAAACTTTTTTAACACCACTACTCTCAAAACGGTGAAGGAATATATTATGAGGACCCCAGAATGTCTTAGAGTCACCGAATTCACTCACAGACATCCTGAACTCATTAGGAGGACTGATCTGCTTCTGGAGGGAGTTTGGCTGGTTGGAATGACGGCCGCCATGGCTCACGATCAATNTCATAAAATCAGAAAAATTACGACACGTGAATTCCAATTTTTTTTTTACGAAATATTGTTTTTGTGTATCGTTTCACATAGTGAAAGCAAATTTCAATAAAACCTTGTTGGCAACATTGTGCTCTTTGAATCTACACCATTTCTGTGCTACTAAACAGTTCTGAGCGGGATACCTAAGTAGCTCATCTTAAAGTTAACTTAGGTACCTAGATACTGTATAAGCATTATTATACAATATCCATAATTTATATCAGTCACGACTACAAACATAATTGTGGTATTTGGCCTTTAGTATCCAATTTACATTCGATTTTAGACAAGACTATTAAACCACAAACCAGGATCAATTGCAGGTCCTCTCAATTACGTATTGTTAGTATCACATCTTGAAATAATATTGATTTAATTCCATTTCTGTGGTTTACCGAATTCTATGCAAATTGAGCTGTGAAGACAGTCTTATAAGCTTATAATACATATGCATTAAATTTGCATAAAATATGCAAGTATCTTGCATGTCAACGTCTTGCATTATCTTACATGCTATGACAACTTCTGATTGATGAATGTCGTAATGACATGCTGCTGAAGTTCCTTGTATGCAGGGAACTTCAGCACTTTTATGCACTTTACAGGTATTAACTTCTAAAAAAAATTTTTTTTTAAATCGCAATTGCAACGAAAAAACGGGATTACTTTATAGACGATTGAGGAAACAGAAATGCAACTTTTAAAAACAAAATATCAGAGCAAAACAAATGAAAGCATTCATTTATGGCAATGGTAATGTCCAAGGCTTTCGAGTTAAATGCCAGTTGCATTATATCAATGCACTCGGGTTACTTCGTCCGTTCGTCGTGGGTTTGTGATAAAACGGATTTTACTAAATGAGAAGAGACGGACACGGAGATCATAGACTTAGAGCTACTGATTTAAAAAAAAACCTGGCCAAGTGCAAGTTGGACTTGCACACGAAGGGTTCCGTACCATAAGCCGAAAAAAAACATGTTTCTTGTATTGTTTCATTTTTATTGTCTGTCTAACTATCACGGTTCATGAGATACAGCCTGGAGACAGACAGACGGACGGACAGCGGAGTCTTTGTAATAGGGTACCTACCGTTTTATCCTTTGGGTACGGAAGCCTAAAAAACGGTAAGGAAATAATTATGTTTACCAGTTTGACCCTTTCTCTTACACTTTCAAAATATCATTGGACTGAAACCTGCTAAGCCGTGGTTACCGAAATTCACTACCTCGCCTTTAAAAAGTTCTAGCCATACAGGAAGACCATTATTCGCAGGGTTTTGTAGTTCCTGGTCTTTCAAATATGGCTAAGATTTAATTATGGGTTACCGAAATACCCACGATTTTTTATGTAACCAGCCAGTCACTTTGCTTCCAATTACTGCATTAGAAAAGTGCCAAGTTTGACGAGTCCCGGGAAACGATACGAAAAATCATAACAATTGCAGTTTGTTTCAAAATTTTATATTTTCGACTAAGGCCACGTTTAAACCTGCAAGCAACTCGCATGCAAGTTTAATTTCATTACGGGGCGCGATTGAGCGATTGTACAAATTAATACCCCGGTCGTCGATAGCCCGCAAAACACGACTTAGGGCTGATTTTTCAGTAATTAAATAACTATTATTGTTACAACTGTGAATTGCATATTTTCTACAAAAACTGCCAAATGGCCATATTAATTCCTCAGGTAAAATATATCTGACGATTGAAAAATCAGCGACCTCTTTTTTTGGGAATGGGAAGGATGGGACATAATCAAATGACTTCTTCCGCTCTGGGCGGAAGACAAACTCTTACTGACAAAAACCCATTCATGTTCCTCCTAATTTACGTTCCAGGGTCGCTGTGACTCTATCGAACAAATTCCGCAACCCTGGCAGGAGCAACCACCTAAGTGTAGCGCAATTTAAAAAGCAACCCGTAGTTATTTACTGGAAATACAACCAAAACTATAAAAACTGCAAAATTCAACTACATTAATCAATTTTCTAAATGGATTGTAGAGTCTGATGAGAATAAACGATTATGTATATTGTTTTTAAATTGGACATCGATGCAAAAACTATTTTGATTGGTATCCGGTGTTTGACCTCCACAAAATATCTTCAAAATAATTCGGAAATAGTTAAACTTTAAAATATTTTCTACTATGCGGATATTAAGACTACTTCCTAATCTTAACTAACATGTGACTAGTTTGAAATAATTAGGAGCTTGGCACAGTTGAAGGTTGAATGATTGTCATGGTCAATGTCGCCATTAAAATTCGTTAAAAGTTTTGCACGATAAGGAAGTTTGATTTTAATAGAGAGACAGAGTCATAAAGAATCTTCAAGGAAGATCATCTCTACGCCCTAGTTCTTAAAGTGTTTTATGGGTCTAGTTCGATCCAGCCCGTCCCGCTAGGATAGCTATGTCCTCCCCCAGCGACGCCGTAAGCCGAGCCCCGTACCCCACAGGGAGTGCCCTTAGCGTGTAGTCGCTTAGTTTGTAAGTTTTTTATAAGCCCTGGGTGGAGGCTTTAATATTATATTAAGGCCACTACCAGGCAAGCCCGGTTAAGCAGTCGACAACCTCATAAGTTGAACTGCGAGACGCCACTCACAAAAAAAAGCGTTTTTATGAATCCCGGGACTTAACTTTGTAAAACTTTTTTAACACCACTACTCTCAAAACGGTGAAGGAATATATTATGAGGACCCCAGAATGTCTTAGAGTCACCGAATTCACTCACAGACATCCTGAACTCATTAGGAGGACTGATCTGCTTCTGGAGGGAGTTTGGCTGGTTGGAATGACGGCCGCCATGGCTCACGATCAATGGTCCTACATCAGGACTAAGTGCGGAAACCATACCCAAATAGATAGATGTCTTAGAATCAAACTTTTTGAAGACATATGGCCAACATTAAACAGCACTGGGCCCATGTGGCATATTACAGCCTTGTCCTTTTCCCAGAGAGAAAACATTATAGGTGATAACGATTATGTTATGATTTAATCCGTAGCCTCGTCCTTTAAGTAGAACCTGAAAATGGTAATTGTACTCATAAATTATTATGAACAACTTTTACTATGAGGCATATTTATGTTTGCATAACAGCTGATTTTAGTTTCACGATTTCAGGGCTGGCTCCATAGTAAAAGTTGTTCATAATTATGAGTACAATGACCCCTTTTATGTTTCACGCTATTTCTGTTATACCTTGTATACATATATGAGGCTATGCAAAAAAGTGTGTGCGTCATTTAAGATGGCGCAAGATCAACGGCCCCATTGTAGAAATGAGTACAAAATATGATATTTGCAATTCAGGATTTTTCACGCCACCAGATGGCGTCACTTAGCCGTGAGGTCCTCTTTTTTGTAAGCACAACTTTAACGTCAATGTCAGAAAACATAATCATTTTGACAAGTGACTGGACCTGACAGCTCAGTGCTGCCACCTGGTGCACATCATTTCTAGAAACCCTCAAGCTCAAACTCAAACTCTGTCAAGGTCGGTCAGTCAATAGAGATGAAGCTATTTGCACGTTCCAAAGCGTAGATCCCTATGGAGAAGAAAGTGCAAGAAACTCCACGGACACTCTTTTAAATCGTTATTTGCACAATGACATGGTTACATCATTCGTGTAGGAATTATACTAACATAAATTATATGTGTGAACGATGTAGAAAGACTGGCACGACTAAGCGTCCAGAGTAAAAAAGCAACAATTCATAGAACAAATATCTAATTAAAATAAACCAAGGCAGCTGAGAGATGACCAGTCCTCGCTCCTCGCTCATGAACATGACGCCTCATTGTTGCGATCCTACGTTCGACTTAAATGTCCAAGAGTAACATCAAAGGAGACAGGAAATCGATTCGACAAAATAATTAATGACACTACTTCATCACTTTCCAGGTATCTTTCCTGCTGTGCGCTGTGATGGCGCTGGTGGTACTGTCTGCAGCGAAGCCAGACGATGGAGAGACTGTTACCGTACCTGGACCTGGATTGTCATACGGTTAGTATTCCAAATGTTATTGATGACCTACAATGCACAGTATTGTAATTTAACTTATTGATTCTCTTTTATTTTGTCTCACGTTGACCACAATCTCATTTGATAGAAAGCGATGATGTGGTCGACGATGGAGCACCCTGGCCGAGAAATAACCTATTCACTCTTGACCCCCAGGTTGTAGCTAATAGAAAACATAGACTCCGGTAGAGAATTCCATTCCTTAGCAGTACGCACAAATAAAAAATATATTTTCCATCAAATCTTTCTCATGCATGCATGCATTTTGAAAGCAAGCTTTAAATGGGGATTTAAAGTTTATGTTTTTTTTTTAACCTGAAAGAAGATGTCTTAAACTAATTAAATTAAATTCCATTTATTTTGGACAACAGTGATCCATAATTTGTTAGTATTACAAACAGCTTATTTTCTAGTGTTAGTCAAATAAAAATAGGACTTAAACAAAGGACGACCAGGCAGGAAAATATATTTCCTACATAATCAACCTCCTCTCAAAAATCCTAATATTTGGAGTATAGTTCTCCGCCACAGCTCTCATGATATAGTTGCGACTACTCCGCACTCTGCAGAGCAGCGACGCAGTTTTTTTGCGTATTATAGCTTGAAAGCCGTCTGTGTGGGCCTTGGCAAATATTTCTGGGGGCTACAGAAACGGGGCAGTCGCAACAACACCCTGAAAGTATTATTATATTGTACGCGCAGGACATCCAGCGATCTCTTAGTGTAGTTGACCCATAGATTGCCTGTGTAGAAACTCTGACAGTAGGCCTTGAAAAGAGTAATTTTTACTAGGTCAGAGCACCGAGCAAATCTACGGGCCAACATGTTACCTCTAACCGCCAGTGCCCTACGCTCCCTCTCGATGTCTGTATCATCCTTGAGGTCGTCTGTGATGACATGCCCAAGGTACTTGAATTTCGATACTCTGTTTAACTGGAGGCCATTCAGCCTTATAATTTCAGGTACCTACAGAGTTTAAAGAAACTTTAGGAACACCTATTTCCAATAAGCACATCAACGGAACAGGTTTCTTTAAATCACACCACAACACTGCAGTAGCAAATGTGTAAATGTACTAAAGTTTTTAACAAAAGAGCACTTAAATAGTTTTTACGTTTTGCTATCATTTAAATTTATTTATTCTAACATTGTGCAAGTACAGTGAACTTTGAGTTTCCTTTCGGTTTAGTGGTGACCTCATCTTACTCAACGTCACGTGCTTTATCAGCTGAGCACTTTGACAAAATGTTAGGTTTCATAACCAAGAAAATATTCGAAATTTTGTATATGATTATTAAAATTATGTGGAGCCTTGAATAGAACATTCAAGTAATAAGTACGTCAATACTTCTTTACTATTTATTACTACATTCGGTTTTTCCCCAAGTCCAATTGCGTAATTTGTTTTCTATCATAATCTGAAGGATTTTAAAGGAAATTAGCCATTTCAGCTCAACATGTTTCTAAGACTGCTGATCCAAACTGACTGAAAACTCTTAAAAGTTTTCATTGAGACTAGGTGACTTCTTAATAAATGCTAAAATACAGGGTAATGTCGGATTTTCACGATTTTCAACTCTCCAAAAGAGTACAAATTCAGGCAATCATTTATGAGTTTAGTGTTACCAAAAATAGGCATTTCACATTAGGCCAACCCAAATTTAAATGTCATTGTTTTATTAATACCCCTAGACTCTAGGGTCCCGAATCTTTTGTAGGCGTACGAGGGGCGGAAGTCAACTCGCAGAGGCCTCGTTGGACATTTCAAATGGGAATCTCCAAGAATAAACTATGGTTGGTGCAGGACTAATGTAGGACATGCAAACAAAGGAGTTGAACTGTATGTTTGGGCGGCTAAAGTTGATTGGTTTCCTATAACTATGACTGGTCCTGCCTCTGTGTATCATTATTAACAGTATCTACTTGCATTTTTCAGGTGGTATCCCATACGGCAGTATGACCGGCAACGTAGCCGAATTCTTCAGAAGACAAGCGACATCTGGCGGTCGTTCCGTGAACCTCTCCGGTCCTCGCGGCAACAGTGTCGATTATGCACCGATTGAGCAATACTTAAGATAGATGGCGCTAGTTGTAGGATTAATTTAATTAGTACAAATAATGTATTGTAAATAAGGTTTTTTTTTAAAGTTGTGATTGACTGTGGTGTTCATACCATATCATGTAAAAGGGTCTATGATTTATAAAAAAAACACAAAATTGTGTCCAGTTTTCTCTGAAAACTAAAGATGTGGCTGCATCCAAGGTTCAACTTTGTTTCTGGATTTAAATTAATTTGGCCATTGCCATACATTGCTGTTACATTTTTTTAAATTTATCTAAAAATACCTCATAGATGGACTTCCGAGTCAGCAACAAAAATAATGTAGGTAGTCATTCTGTTGTAGTAAGTATAAGTAAATGCCATTAATTTATTTTATAATAATACCAAACGCGAGTTTTATTTTTAGCAATATTTCCCCTTTACATTAGCCTGAACTATAAACAATAAATGATAGTGGAATTTCACTAGCCTGCTAGCTTTATTGCAGATCTATGTTCATGATGCAACCATAGGTAAGTTGCTTTAAAACAGTTTTTTTTTTACCTCGAACTCACAAGTGAAAACTTCTTTAGCGGCGTTATGCACTTTTTGGGATGGGTAAAAATGTTAAACTCGCGTCAGGACACGTGACCTGATCGAAAATTCGTAAGATGGAGGGAAAGTTCTGATGTAATATAAATTGTCATGTTTGTATACGATAGCGCAATAAACGAATATTGGATTTTACCACATAAATTATAGTACTTTCATACTAATAAATTAAAGCAATTCGTGCGAAATTATTCTATAACCATTCCAAAATATCAAAAATGCACAACGTTAATGTTCAAGTTTTCACTTCTGCCGGC
>NDFZ01001696.1:0-14714 GCA_002192655.3 Mamestra configurata | reverse complement strand
TTGGTCAGGTATCATTTGTATTACATTTAAAGATAATTCTGAAATCAATAAAATAATTGAAATACTCTCAATTGTACACCATTACAAATTATATGAGGAGCTTTAAACATAGTACGGTTTTTCAATGAGTAGTCTCATTGTTAAAGTTATATTTTATAGACAACATACTCAAGTTACACTTGTCAAATTATATTTTCGTCAAGTTCTCTTGCTAAAGTAGAATTTAACGACTTCACTCACAACTTCGAATTCTCAATTCAAAAATCGCGAGAGTACCTAAGTATACTGGATGGAGATACCCCACGTATTTGCCTATNACTTCGAATTCTCAATTCAAAAATCGCGAGAGTACCTAAGTATACTGGATGGAGATACCCCACGTATTTGCCTATTATGGATCATTGACATGGAGAGGAGACTATCTCCTCATAATGGAAAATTCTCTCCGTGTAAACGAGCTTTACCAAAATTGTTAGTTACAATTTAAACTAAAATTTTAATATGTTGAAACAAATATTAACTTACCAAACCACTCCGAACTCACTTACGGCAAAATTCGAAAATTGCTATAGCTATAGAAAATTCTATTTAAAAACACACACACATTCTATTACTTTGGCTCCATAGATTCAAAAGCACGGGTGTACAATGACCTAGTAAAGTGCGCTCGCTATTTGATACGACAAAATGAAGATATATGCGTTGTCATGAAAGCGACCTCGGTGACCCCGGCCATACAAAAGTATCGCGAAAATATTTTTCACTGAAATATTGCAGAGGAATTTGATTTATTGAACATTTTTATGCACGCGTGCATGTAAATGTTTTATATCAGTAATGCTTCAGTGGTGAAACTAGCAAGGTCGTACTCCCTGTTGAATAAACAGAGAAGTGTGATTTGTGGGAGTGTAAAATAATTTGAAAAAATAAAATGTGGTTCTCACTTTCAAATAAAATAAAAGTGTAAGTTTTTAAATAAAATCTTAATACGTAGGTTTTTTATTTTACGCGCGATCATTTTGAAAATATTAAAAAATTGAATTAAAAAAATACTCTTGACATCGATCACGCATAGTAGCTTAGTGTTTTATATCGAGTCTTTGATCAAACGAGTATGTCCAGAAATGCCTTTTCACTCTTGCTTTGAAGGTATTTTTAAGATGGTAGGGAACACCAAGGCTCGACGACAGTGGTTTTTGTTGCCTTGCACATCCGCAAAGATAAATGAAAAAAAGCTCATACGCGATGGCCTATCAGCTTTTTTTCAGTTATCTTTGCTTTTGAATTTACCATCGGACATCTAGACGCACTGTAAGTTACCATCCCTACCTTATTGCTATTCCATCAATTGGCACTAAACGTTTCCAAACGTCTTTTATAATGCGCACAGCAAAGGAGTGGAACTTTCTGCCTGCGTCTGTGTTTCCGAACGCATACAACCCTAATCTCTTCAAAATAAGAGTGAACAGGATTCTTTANCTGCGTCTGTGTTTCCGAACGCATACAACCCTAATCTCTTCAAAATAAGAGTGAACAGGCTTCTTTAGGGTAAGCTCGCTCCATCGTCGACTTTTTCTCTGTCATTTATGACCTAGACTAGAGTCAAGAGCAAACCCATATTAAATAAGGAAGGTATTTTATAAAGTTTTTTTCAGTAAAAAAACCACGAAATAACCTGGTTAATACTAGTGTTGATAATTCTGTATTCTCTCCCACTCATTATTTTCATCACCCTCCGAACAAAAATTGAATATTCCACTTCACAATAAAAACCGTAACTAAAGCATTCAATGTCAAAGCGACACCTCGGGGTGTATAATGTGTCTAGAGTTCTAAGTGTCAGTCTAAGTGTCGGAGTAAAGTATCAGACACACAGTTACACCCCAACCTCTTATCTCTAGACAGTTCAAGAGGATCGAAGGGATCCAAGTCAGTTTTTTTAATTGAAGTTTTTCATGTTTCTTTTGCGAGTGCTATTGAGTTTCTTTTTTCTTTTTATGTCGGTTCCTTTTTATTGTGTATTCTGGCTTTATTTTAGGGGTGTTCGTTTGATCGGAAGTTTTAATTGGATAATACATCTATATACGTGCTACAAAATACAGGGTGATTTTTCGAGATGGGACTTCAAAGGGAAAATAAACTGGATGCAAGTAAACAATAACACGTCAACCTAAAAAACTTAAGTTTTCGTTACCGTGGCATTGTTATCAAGATGTTAAAACATTTTTCTATATAATTTTAAGTGATTTCTGCACGGTTCTATGAAAAATGTATGTTCTTTTTTTTGTCTACTACTCTTACTTCTACAACTATAATAATATGGCACAGTCAAACACAGATCAGTAGTAACACTTTGATCTTGAGCTCGCTTGGCACAGTAGGTATGGTATTTCAGTATGGAGTTTCGATGAAATGCGAGGCCAACTTACAAGTACTGGTATTGTTATCACTGGCATACTGTGCTCTGCATAATGTGGCTTTGAAAAAACTGAAATATTATTCTTATAATAATTATTATCAAAGAAGCCAGTTGCATCTGTACAAACTGATATTTAATTTCAATAAAACAGAAGTGTACATTCTACTAGTTATGTTCCTGTTTATTTTGGGCAGCAAAACTCAAAGAATAAAATTCTGTCTTTTAAAAGAAAGTTACAGAATCGGTTTGCAGCATGCCGTAAGTTTTTTAATTAATAGATATTTATTTGGCCATTGGTCAAACTAGTAATAAAAATGATCGCAGAATTCGAAAGAAGAACGCATCTTACCGATGATACTTTCTTGTCTAGTATTAAGCCTGACCGGAAACATAGTAGGGTGATTAAGGTTATGTTTACAATCATGCGGCCACAGCAATCAGTGAAATACAATCACAGTACTCAAATAACCGTAACCACTATCAATATCAGCGTGCAAAAATGATAATCGTTCACATGTTCAGGGCATAATGTTAGAACATAATTGAAATGCAAAGTGCGATGTTGCTCGCTACGTAGTTACAATGTGCCGTGCGAACGGACGCTTTGACAAACTGTTACGCAATTAGTAGCAGTTGCGCATTAGGTAATAAGCCTTCGGGCGGTCGCTTCCGTGGGGGAATGCTGATTGTGAGAGACCAGGGTGAGGAGCTTGCGCGGGTGCTAAGGCGGAGAACCGTTGGTTGCATACCATCAATCTACCCAGCTTTTTCCAATTATGTCGGGGTCGGATTCCAGTCTACCCTGAAGCAGTACCATTATTTTATCGAGCAACTGCCAACCACATCCCCAAAACCCATTAACTGGGTAATACGGTGCCCCTTGGCTAGACTGGTGTCACATTTTCTGGCTTCTAACTATCCGTAATGACTGCCAAAAGTCTACAAATGACAGCCGCAATCGCTGTATATGTAATAGATGGTCACACCCACGAATTGATTTCGGCAAGTGCTGCTTAGCCTCGAAGATCTAGCCAGCTGTTATTATTTATTCTCATGCTCCATAGTCTGTGTTTCATACCGAAGTGACTAATACGGGTGCCTAGCACGACGTGATGTAGCGACCTCGCTACGTCAGGCAGCAAGCGATCGGCTATTGTTTTAACCTGAAGATACACGTGTAAACTCTTCTGCCCGCTACAGCAACTCGCGAGGCTCTGTGGCCTCCTAATCGCTTCCGCTTCCTCCTTTATCACGGCGTGTTCACTCTGAACAAGGTCTAAGTCGACTCAGTTTTGAAAGAGAAGCGATGAGATAGTAGCTATAGAAGGATAATGTATTGTGTAGTGCTAGTCTATGTAGATTGGATGCAGAAAATAGGGGTGAATTGAAAATGAAACGACACTGAATAGTGTGGGGGACCGTGAATCGGCAAAAGTAGTTAGGATTCGCAATTCCTAAGCTTGAGCAAGAGATGATGGTGGCTAGTTGCTGCTGACTGAGGACGGAGATTTAAGAGTTCTATGTGCAGTACTGGCGTGAACACTTCTTGTACTCCTTAACAATATTGTTACCTCTCTAATTTTCAGCACAGGTAGAATGCTATAAAGTTGACATTCATTGCATGACACATACGTGAAGCATCTAGACCCACCTATATTTGTTAGAATAGAAAACAGTTATCCAAGCGCTAATAATCCTCTCTTCGTCAATCAACCACTAACATGCAAAACCAAACAAACTCAAGGCTCAGTCAGACTTGTTCCAATTACCATTCACGTCCAAAGGTCATATACAAAGCTCTTTATGACCTTTACGTAAAGGTTCAGGTACATACGCTAAGTCTCTTCAGACTCATTTTTGTCACGGACGGTAAGCGGTAACACGCTTCTAAATTACACCTGGGCTTTGCGCCGTAGTAATATTGCCAGTCCAGAAATTGAAGCATGTCGCTGTTATATTTACACGAAAATTTAAAAGGCGGCCAATTTATGCTGGTGATGCCATGTTTGTTTGTGTTTAAGTTAGTGGAGATGGGAAGCTTATTGGAAGGCTCTTGTTATTCCGTACTTTTATCTATACTATGAGATGTACTAAAAAAAAAATGCAAAAGTAGCTCAATATGTCTGTCTCTCCCTTTGTTATCTCTTCACGTTTTAAACGGCTACACGGATTTGAATGAAACTTGGCTCACAAGTAGACCATGTTTTGGAATAGGACGCAGGATAGATTTTTTCATCCCGGAAAAATTCCCTTGGAATAATTTTGGAGCGGGCGAAGCCTGGCAAAAGCTAGAGGATTATATTTTGGTTATGACTTTATGGACTGCCGTTGATCGCAAGCACTATAGCCGAGTAAGTTGTCCTTTTTAGGATAGGAAATCATCGAATGACTAAAACCCAACCGTGTTCCTCCTAATGCTCTTTGCGTTACAGGGCCGCGGTGACTCTTTCGAACAAATTCCACAACCATGGCGAGTAAGTAGTCCTAGATTAGATTCCTGAGTGGCATATTTTTATAAGGTTTTGCCACCTGGAATTTCAGTAGCAGCCTAGCGTCTGGATTTGTACCCAGTTGCTGACAAAAGGCTCACTCTGGAACTTAAATATAGCTGGAGAAAAATTTATGTATGCTATCTCTTTTTTTTTGATGTCGGGGGAAATCCTCATGGAAATCCTCCACCCTGGGGCGGGTGGAGGGGTCTGTCAGACTCTTACTGACTAAAACCACCCCGGTGTTCCATCTCCCACCTAAGCCGGGGATCGCGATGATTTGTAATTACTATGAAAAGCAACATAACCACTACAAGATTGTGTAATCTTCAGGGTTCTTCGTGTCTGTCGTGACGTGTTTAGACACAAAGGGTGTTTATTGCCTTACAAACCAACTATAAAAGGATGGTTGTGTTGCTACGGCGTAGCTGACACAATGATGTCATGGCTACGCAGCTGGCGTAGCGCTTTCGTAGCGTTTTCGTAGCGCATAACCGATATACCTTCTTGGGTACTCTGTTATCATTTTACCGCTTCATACAACGTGTAACAGAATAAACGCAATACCTGAAATGGGGTTATCATATATCATTGTAGTTATCATCGTGAACAACTTTTTTTATGGGAACAATCTCGAAATCGCGAAAAATAAATCAGCTGTTGAATACATTTTGTTGCGTTATGAGCACACAAATGTATGGTGCAGTCAATTTTTTTTTCGCAATTTCAGTATTAATCCTGAACATGGTCTACACTATTACTTAAATCCATGAGCTATTTTGTATTACAATATTACGCACGGTTTTCGTAGTACCTCTATAGGCAGCAGGGGAAATATCAGGACAAACCTCTCATTATATCATAATTACTCGTGTATGCTTATAATCCTACTAGCTTCAGCCCGTGACTTCCTACGCGCGCATCACGTTTTTCCGATCCCGCAGGAATTTCGGGAAATCTCTTAGTTCTCTCCTACACTCCCTAAGGAAACTAGGTACATGCCAAATTTCAGCTTTCTACGACCAGTAGTTTCGGCTGTGCGTTGTCTGTCAGTCACTCATCAGTAACGGACGAATTATATACATTGATTTCTCACAAGGAACACGTGTAATAAACCAAAAATCTAACATAACCTCTTCGCTCAAACAACCTTCACAGATCCAATCAAAATGTTTTCNATCTGTCGTGACGTGTTTAGACACAAAGGGTGTTTATTGCCTTACAAACCAACTATAAAAGGATGGTTGTGTTGCTACGGCGTAGCTGACACAATGATGTCATGGCTACGCAGCTGGCGTAGCGCTTTCGTAGCGTTTTCGTAGCGCATAACCGATATACCTTCTTGGGTACTCTGTTATCATTTTACCGCTTCATACAACGTGTAACAGAATAAACGCAATACCTGAAATGGGGTTATCATATATCATTGTAGTTATCATCGTGAACAACTTTTGTTATGGGAACAATCTCGAAATCGCGAAAAATAAATCAGCTGTTGAATACATTTTGTTGCGTTATGAGCACACAAATGTATGGTGCAGTCAATTTTTTTTTCGCAATTTCAGTATTAATCCTGAACATGGTCTACACTATTACTTAAATCCATGAGCTATTTTGTATTACAATATTACGCACGGTTTCCGTAGTACCTCTATAGGCAGCAGGGGAAATATCAGGACAAACCTCTCATTATATCATAATTACTCGTGTATGCTTATAATCCTACTAGCTTCAGCCCGTGACTTCCTACGCGCGCATCACGTTTTTCCGATCCCGCAGGAATTTCGGGAAATCTCTTAGTTCTCTCCTACACTCCCTAAGGAAACTAGGTACATGCCAAATTTCAGCTTTCTACGACCAGTAGTTTCGGCTGTGCGTTGTCTGTCAGTCACTCATCAGTAACGGACGAATTATATACATCGATTTCTCATAAGGAACACGTGTAATAAAACAAAAATCTAACACAACCTCTTCGCTCAAACAACCTTCACAGATCCAATCAAAATGTTTTCCTGGATATTCTTCTAATTCCTATCATAACTTTAAGAACACGCTCTATACTAAAATGTTTAGCGCAAAGTTAAATTCAGCCATACAATAATAATTATATAAACGGTGAAGTACTTAGTATATTTTTATTTTCTTTTACTTTGAAACAGGTACGATATCTTTGATGGAAAAAATAAATTAATGGTATAATTATATTTTCNAGCGCAAAGTTAAATTCAGCCATACAATAATAATTATATAAACGGTGAAGTACTTAGTATATTTTATTTTCTTTTACTTTGAAACAGGTACGATATCTTTGATGGAAAAAATAAATTAATGGTATAATTATATTTTAGTTTCGGTAAGTTTCCTGAGCTTGACGTATTAATTTTGGGTCTATGTTTATTTAAAATACGGAAAAATACGCCTTACTTAACATTTGTGAGTTTATGCGTATGTATATATTTTTATGGAAAACACAATGTTCACCAACATTTCGAACAAAGTTCTGTACGATTTAATGAGTTTTCTGCGGTTTTAAACTTTGTTTTCCCTGGAAAGCTTATATAACGTGTAAAGGAAATATTTATTGGAAGACCGTAAATAAAAGGGTGGAGCTCGTAGCTAAATTACAACAGCCACATAGGTCGATCTTCAAGGTTAAGTAACGCTTGCTGAGGTCGGTCAGTGGATAGATGACCAGCTTATATAAATACTGAGATTCCTCGAAACCTCGGATGAGACCTTAAGCCGTTGGTCCCGGCTGTCATTTGCAGATATTTGATAGTCGAAAAGGGTAGTCAGAAGACAGGAAATCTGACACCAGTCTTGCCAAGGGGTATCGTATTACCCAGTTACTGGGAGGTCTGTGGAGGTCAGACAGGTAGTCGTTCATGTTGAGTACTAGTACAACATCCGGTAAGACTGAAATGGTAGACAGATTGATTGGGGATGGCTGGCGGTAGCGTCTAGATGAGAGTTGCTGATAAATAGTACGAAATGAAGTGGGATTGAATAAAACATTTTTCTATGGGAGCTAGCATAGCCCCCAGCCGCCATTTTGTCTTTTTTTTTCAAAATCGCGGCGCACTATGAAACATTTATATATGGTTCACTTAAAAAAGGTCACAGGACACTTAAATACAAAAAAAATGTACTGGAACATGGTGCCCCAAAGTGTCATGTTGCTGAGATATTTAGAGGTCACCATGTGAGAACAATGAAAATCGTTAAAAATTTACTAACCACGTGCTTATATGCAGTAGATTGTATTCTAATAACAGTTCTTAGCTTGATTTGACCATTTATATAAATTAAGAACGATTGCGATTCGGAACGAATGCGATTTGCGATTGTGATTCGGGTAAGTAGGCTAATTCTTAATAAAGTGGTTTTCACGTGTTCTCTAATGCATATAAGCACTTAATTAAGTCATTTTAATGATAGTCTTGAGTGTCACATGGTGATTTTACCTCGAAATATCTCGGCAACGTGACACTTTAGGGCACCATTTTTCTAACATTTCATGTTTGTTGAAGTGTCATTTACCCAATGCATGTTATATCGTACGTCGCAACTTTAAAAAATAATCAATATGGCGGCGGGGGGCTGCCACAAAGGTTCTATCAAACTACAAAATGGAAGAAGAAAACGTGTTGGACCATAATGCACTACTCCATTTTTGTGCCGTGTCGACGTTACCTTTATTTACATTTTAGAGAAGTAGGTGGCCACGATAATGGTAGCATTACAGACGTTCATTTGATCAGGGGTTCAGAAAATATATTATTTTGGGGACTCCAGCAAATGCGACACACATTTTCTCGCGATTGCGCCACTCAATCTTCGCTACAGCTAAAAGCTTAAAATACAAAGTGACTTCACATTCCCTGTGATATTCCCTCGGTATTGCAGCACTAACGTGTTGGAAAAGATCACAGGTAACAGGTTTCTAGGCCATCGCTCGCGAACAACACAATAATACCGCGGCTGACTTTTACTACGTACGTTGACAAGCGTGCTTTACGCTTTACGATTTTGTTTTATTCAGTAGGTTGGTGCTATGGAGATATGGAATTATGAGATGTTTCGAAATGCTGGTTACCTGAGTTTCTATCCAGTTTTATGTGAGCAGAAACTCATAAGGTATTTCTAGTTGTAGTGACGTTTAAGTATGCGGAGGCAAGAGCAAGTTTTGTGTGGATGAATGTGGCTATATGAGTTATAAAGCCAAAAACGATTTATGTTTAGGGATCTGAGTTACTGCGCCTGAGTTACTGCGTCAGTAACACAGACCCCTAAAGATGGTTTTAGAAGACGATAACGTGAATGGGAATGAAAAATGTGTGTGTGTCAGCTCCGACACACGACTAGAGTTTACTCCTTAAGAACTATTATTGCGTAGATTATATAAAAAGAGGGTAAATGAAAGCATCTTAAATAAGCTGAGTATACATTATACATATATGATACACACATACATAATTTCGAAGTGAAAGGTGCGCAAAGTACGTTGCGCAAAGGAACGTAACGCCTCACTTTTAGTTAACTCTTGATTTTACTCCTCATACAAATTTTATACCGCGGGCTAAATATGAAAATCGTTTCTTAAGGAGTCATCTCCAAAAATGAAGTTATGGTTATCAATTTCATCCATTAGGAATTTTCTAGTAGCAGCCCGGAGTGCCACCAAAACTGTTGGTCCGTTGCCTGATCTGTGAGAGTAAAAGAACACAGGGTGTATCTCTGTTGAGGAAAATTCGGTCTAAATGATTATGAATATCTGGCTGTCTTGAATAATTCTATTCAACGCTGAATTTAGTAAAATCTTCATATTCTCCCATAAAGCTGATATTATAAAACCTTTAATNGGTATTTCTAGTTGTAGTGACGTTTAAGTATGCGGAGGCAAGAGCAAGTTTTGTGTGGATGAATGTGGCTATATGAGTTATAAAGCCAAAAACGATAGATGTTTAGGGGTCTGAGTTACTGCGCCTGAGTTACTGCGTCTGAGTTACTGCGTCTGAGTTACAGCGCAGACGCGGTAACTCAGACGCAGTAACTGAGAAGTTACTGCGTCTGAGTTACCGCGTCTGAGTTACTGCGTCTGAGTTACTGCGTCAGTAACAGTAAAGATGGTTTTAGAAGACGATAACGTGAATGGGAATGAAAAAAGTGTGTGTGTCAGCTCCGACACACGACTGGAGTTTACTCCTTAAGAACTATTATTGCGTAGATTATATAAAAAGAGGGTGAATGAAAGCATCTTAAATATGCTGAGTATACATTATACATATATGATACACACATACATAATTTCGAAGTGAAAGGTGCGCAAAGTACGTTGCGCAAAAGAACGTAACGCCTTACTTTTAGTTAACTCTTGATTTTACTCCTCATAAAATGTTTATACCGCGGGCTAAATATGAAAATCGTTTCTTAAGGAGTCAACTCCAAAAATGAAGTTATGGTTATCAATTTCTTCCATTAGGAATTTTCTAGTAGCAGCCCGGAGTGCCACCAAAACGGTTGGTCCGTTGCCTGATCTCTTCATGATCGAGTCGGATTACCCATATGTGAGAGTAAAAGAACACAGGGTGTATCTCCGTTGAGGAACATTCGGTCTAAATGATTATGAATATCTGGCTGTCTTGAATAATTCTATTAAACGCTGAATTTAGTAAAATCTTCATATTCTCCCATAAAGCTGATATTATAAAACCTTTAACACACCTAAAAAACTTTCAGCTAATCCGTAATAAGTCACGCATTCTATTCACAAAGTTTCCAACTTCGACACGAGAATATCTTTTCACGAAATTCCAACACCTTCACACACGATTAGGTGCTAGCCGAACCCAACAATGACCCATATCATTTGTATTATACATATAAACACACAATTACTAGCAACGTTTCTTTGTTACATTGGAACTATTTACCCTATTTACCTCAGTATCTGGGTTATCGAGCTCCTTGCATACAATACGACGTCAGACTGTCCCCTCCCTTCCGATCCCGTGCCTTTGTATTGACAACAGGTACATTGAATATTATGTTCAGACACAATTTGCATAAAGCAATTTATAACAGGCATTGTATTGGTTGCGATTAATATCGGTCGTGTAGTGTAACGATTTATTAGATTTTCTTTGTACGTAAGTACAGGTATTTATGGTCGTTTCTCTGCAGTGTTTTTGGGCTGTCTCGTCAAGTTTTTCGTTCCGACAGAATTCTGCAGTAACTGTATTGATTGGTCATATAAAAGTGGTTTTAGTACCATACGCGGAGAGGATTGACAATCAATGTTGCTTTACTGCATCGATAAAATTTCTTGTTGAATAAAAAGGTACTTTCTAAACATTTGATGACATATTCGTGAAGGTTATTTGACTGGGTGTATTCAGACAAGTGCTCAAACATTATATTCCTACGGTTACTGCTTTTACAAAGTCTCGTAAACTTTGTTGAGATAATTTAAGAAGATTGAAACAGACATTAGTACCGGCTTACTGGTAGATAAAGTAGCTGTAGATTCTGCGAAAACAGCAGTAACAAAATAAAAATTGGTATGATTTTACATGTTTCTGATAACTGTCAAATTAATTGTAAAACTGGCGAATTTAAGTACATATAATACATAAACAGAACAATCATTATATTCTTTCTTGTTCCAGATGAACACCAAAACATCCTAAAATACGATGAAACTAATAACCAGAACACATAACCAACGAACTCAGTGAAGTGATCACGTGGCAATCAAAGCATGAGGTGATAAGTGCCAAAAACAAAATGGCGATGGTTATATCGCAGACGACAAAGGCTGCTATTGGTGGATTCTTAGCTCTAATGATTCTTGGAGCTGTTCTCGTGGTAGGTGCAGCTGTGGGTTGGTTTGATCCGAGAAGAGAAGATGAGGATACTCCAGCTAAAGTGAGCGCCAGGCTGCAAGGGAGGACATCGTTTGTTACACATCGAGCTGTGAGTAATGTTGCTATTTATAATATTCAAGCCATGATATCAAACGATTTTCCTCATTAACCTTTTGAACGCCATTGTCACGTATACATGACAAGCAAGCGCGTGCCCTGTACGCCAAACGTCACAAATATGTGACAAAAAGTACGGCGAATTTATGGCTTGGCGTCGGGGGCACGCCGATACGTTTATGTTCTGGCGGTTAAAAGGTTAAGAAGGATTTAACTTACTTGTAGTAAATACGTATGTTATGAAAGAGCAGCTGGGAACATGGTGTATATTTCAATTTTTTTGTAGGTAGCTACTAATATTACTACTGTTTTGTACTTGATACTCTGTTAGTAACAAGTACAAAACAGTAGTAATATTAAAATCATAGACCTCCACTTGTCCATAGGTAACCTTTAAGTGATCTATTTTTGTAATTATATCATCGTTTTTATTCGTAGTGAAAACAATGGCTGTGAGAATTTAATTATCATTTAAAATTAAAACGAACCAACAACGACACGAAGTTTCTACCCCGAAAAATTACGCTAATTAGTGCGACAATAAAATACCCCGAACTCAACATCATTATTATTTTAGTTTACGCAGCAGCGCCATCTCGATTTCCATTATGAACTCACATTTCGGTCAATTTTCGTTGCACTACGAGTTATCTAAAAACTTTTCCATTATATCAGTTTTCCATTTATTTAGATAAAAGGTTAATTTCACGAATGTTGACACGGAAATTTTTCATGTTTCTGTTTAAGTAAAATTTTGGAAAATAAAAAGTCGTCTTGCTTTGTCAAAAGCTACATTCAGAATGACGGTAGAAATTGAAACAAATTTCTCGGTTGTTTTTAGTTTGAATGTAGGTTAACGTAATGAGGTTTTCGTTATATGTTCTGCATTTATTATTTCCTGCGATCGCTTTAGGTTCTGAATCTATCGCCGTCTACTTATTTTATTACTAGCTTTTGCCAGCGATTTCGTTAATTTTGGGAAACCCCCTTTAGCCTTCCTCATGAATGTGGCTATCGTATACGAAATCTGTCTGGAAGTTCCAGAGAATAGCGCGTTCAAAGAAAGAAACAAACATATTCTTTAGCTTTATTTTATTAGTATAGATTATGTTTTAGTATTAAAGTTTTAATTTTGAGTTTAATTTATTGCAGATAGAAGTTGCTATTATAACGGGAAGAACTACCCCGCTAGAGATTAGATCAGTGAGTCCGTTTCGCTGACGAATATTCTTGCTACTCTTGTCACGCGGCAAAACTAGCGTCATCAATTTGACTGACAGATCTTGACAATTCAAAAGTGCCTGTAACTGGTATATTTCAAATAAAGAATTTTGATTGATTTTGTAGAACAGTTCCATTAAAGAGATATCACACCTGAAAAATAATAAATCTTATTTATATAAAAAACAGATTGTATATGTAACAGTTTCTACAAAGTAGGTAGTATTAAATCTTGGCAAACAAGTGGGTGACGTGCTGTTTTCCTTGCTAGGCTATGGAATAGCCTGTTTTAAGGAGTAACAGTGCCGATCCCCTCCAATTGTTTTACTACAATTTTATTTTTAATAAAAATGATCTGCCTGGAATCGATTTTCACGTCAAATGACTATATTTTCCCAAGGTTAAAGAATAACAAAAACAAAGAGCTACTAACACAAAGAGAGGATATAAAACAGAGGCAGAGGGAGTGACGGATGCGCAGTCATTTACGAGTAAGCCCTCAAAATCCTTTAACAAAAACATGTCAGAGCATTCCCCAGATTTTTTCAAAACAACATTCTGTTTTCACAATTTTTCTTTTTTTTGTACTTAGAACCGANCATGTCAGAGCATTCCCCAGATTTTTTCAAAACAACATTCTGTTTTCACAATTTTTCTTTTTTTTTTGTACTTAGAACCGTTTGTTTTGCGCAAAAATGTGTGGCAGTACGGTTGTAAACCAGTGAATAGCTGGAATCTTTTTAGGTTCAGAATGTTAAAATTCTGGGTAAGAAAAATGTTATACCCTGAGACGCCTTAGAAAAAACTTTCTAAATTATTTTTCGAGGAACGGATTAGTTCCTCGAAAAGGACTATGAAGAAGAATAAGAAATAATCATGCTTGACTTACTTATGTGAATCTTAGAAGTTTTATCATGTGGTATATAACATTTATTTAGGAAGACATGATTCTCAAATCTCCAATTAAATTAGAGGTCGACGTTTCGTAATATTACCCGTATATTATTAGATATTAACAATACAAAACATACAACACAATTTAGACGAGTTGTCGAAGCAACAAAATCCCATGATCCTTGAAAGTAGATTTCCGGGAACCCCTGATCCTAAAGAGGTGATTAACCCCCTTGTCCATCCATAACATGGTTCTGAATTGAGCGAACTCAATTTCACACAAAAACACTTGACCAAGCTTTTTGGCACAGACGTCATCTAATTACAACCACACACAACTCATTAAAATTGCTCTTGTACTCACAAAACATTTGCGATCCCTCGATCCCGTTATGTGAGTGTGGGCCCGCCTGAACGTAGGTCGAAAAATTTCATAGATTTTACAGAAGATAGCGTAAGCGAAACCCCTTCCTCGACCGTGCTCACATTTAAAAAGTTAAATTTTACCCGCCACCCGCAAAATGGCGGCCCGTTTTCAAATAAAAACAAACGTTAATTAACATAAAACACAAGAGTTTTAAAATTTTGTACCACAACACGTATTGGCGATGGCATAATTTGATTTTATTTTTGTTTAATCAGAGATTTGAGGCGAAGGTAAATTTTGGCCGAAAAATTGGATTGGATTTAGCGAGTCCGAAAATGTAA
>NDFZ01001695.1:0-14711 GCA_002192655.3 Mamestra configurata | reverse complement strand
TTGATAAATTATTGTGAACTACATTTTTGACGGTAGTTGTAATACGGTACGATAATAAGTTTACTATCACTAACACTAGGTATATGATTCTCATTGTTAGTCTCAATAAATAGTGTATTATTGCAATTCAAGATCTAGGCTCACGGTAGTGTGCCAAGCCAAGTTCCGGCCTAACGCACGCAGTGTGTAGGTATATTAAACGAAACATTTCGAGCTGTTTTTATCCCCCTCATAACTTTGCTTGCCACAACACAACTTAATGAAATTCGGACCATTTATTACTAACACTTAATTGAAAATTACTGGAGAAATGATGAAACACTAGAAATATCGTTTTCTTAAAAATTTGGCCCTATTATAAACTTGGCACAAAAGACACATGTTAGAGCATGTAATAGTCATTCTGCAGTTCTGAAATGCTTGGCCTATTATTGATCTCACTACTTTTATAGGCCGAATTTTTGGGGATAGGAACTTGGCCTTTTTTCACATTTTTGTTTTTTTGGGGTTATATGTCCTGAATGTTCAAAAACCAAGGTTTATCTGCTCCTACTGTTTCAAAAGTGTGTAAAGCGTCAAACAAGTTTTGTTTCGAACGACTTCAGTCAGTAGAGCCCAATACTCTCGTATATTATTATTTTTTTTATTTTTTTTAATTTAATATGGGTTTGCTCTTGACTCTAGTACAGCCGTACCCGCTAAGGTGTACCTTAGCGGGTGGCTAAGCTAGAGATATATCGATTAACTATCGGCTCCATATCGAAAAATTAGGTACCTACTTTAATTCGTTAAAGCTGAAAAGCATTTGTGGTTTTTGCACACAAAGCTAGAGTAGTTATCTGAAGCAATCATTATAATTAATCAATTCGAAAGAAAGAATAAAATTTATTTAGCATAGTCACATGAAACACGCACGGTAAAAATAACAAGAAAAACGTAGTTATGCCAAAAACTAAATGTGCGTCTCACGGCTGCACTAAAAAGGTCCATTTTAACCCATAAAGTAGGAACAGATAGAAGGAAACACAATTTTTAAAATAATAACTTTGTGTGCCTCCGGTTCAGCAACATGCCTGATAGCCCGGTCAAGCAGACATTTAAACCTTGTTTTTTTACACTGATAGAAACAAGTAAAAAAGGGATTACATTTTATTTATAATGCCTAATGGTGCGTTTGCACGGCCAAAGAAAATTTATCAAAATTATAAGCAATATTGGTTCATTATGACGTCACAAAATATCAAGAAATTTACGGCAAGCGTCAATTTGGCGAAAAGTTTTGCAATGACACCATTGAGCGATATGGAGAAACTCCAAGAAACTAGGCAATGCACAAGTAATTTAGTTGAAAAATAAAACTGAATGAAAAATTAAATAAAACAATATGGAATATATGGAGCAGTTACAAATAATATTGCCTTCGCCATTTTATTGAAATCGTTTTACATTGCTCCACTAATTGCCCTAGATCGATACCCACTTATTGCTGAGCAATAAATTGATAAAAAACTTGCCCGTGTAAACGCACCTTAAGACCAATATTCAGCTTATTGCGTTTTTTTGCAAATCTACGACTATTTTGTGTCTATTTTGAAACTAATAAAATGGCTTTCCTCTAGAAAAATACTAGTTCCATTTTCCCGACAAACCTTAACTAAAACACAGAACATGTCGGAGCTAGTATATTTTCAGTGTAGCACAAAGACTAGCTGGAACATGTAATTACGGCTGAGCTGCGTCGCAGTAAATCCAATTTACGTAATAACACGACTGTAATAATGTTAGACTCGCCATCAAATAACTAGAAAGCTGCTGTATCTGTTGTGTGGGTAAACAGTGTTATTTGTTATGAAGGGCGAGCTATTTCATTTTTATCTTGTTTGTTCAGAAGACTGCGTTCTTTTTTTTGTGTCCTCAAGTTCCATGCAGTACATGGTTTACTGAGCTTATTTGTCTAACAACCTTTTTTAGTTGAAAACAGAAAAACAAGAAATAACGCTTAACGTAGTCGGTTAACGAAATTAAATAGCCTGTTCTTATATGAACAAAGTCGGGTAAGTTACACCATTTATAACTCAAGAACGGCTGGACCGATTTTGAAGATTTTAGGTTTGTTGGATTTGTCTTTTCCCCAAATAGCAGAATAACTATTAAATCATTGGAAAAAATATGTACAAAATCATTTTTGAATACAACGCCATTTCCTATACATGACAAAAACAGAACAAGGCAACAAATTATTCTGAGGCGGTACGAAGTTCGCCGGGACCAGTAGTAGCAAATAAAAATGTTTACCCACATAACAGATACAGAAGCTATCTACGCATTTCTAGTTATGCACATACATAACGTACATAATCAGAATATAATGTTCCCCCTGCTGACACATAGGCTTCGTATGAGAGGGAGTGGGCCGTAACTCACCACATCTTTTAATAATAATAATATCTTGGGACAACTCACACACGGTCATCCGATCCCAAACTAGGCAGAGCCTGTGCTATGGCAACCAGACGACTGATAAACATACTTATATATTTCTAAATACATACATATTATAGATAAATTACACCCAGACACAGAACAAATGATCATGCTCATCACACAAACATTTGTCCTGGGTGGGAATCGAACCCACGACCTCCGGTCTAGCAGTCAGGGTCACTAACCACTCGACCAACAGGCCAGTCTTTTCGCATGTTTACTTCAAGATATTTTCCTTCAACGTTTTGGGAGCCGTGGTGATGGAACTATTTACACAAGCGGTCGCTTCGATTCTCCAGCCTGGTCCTCGCTAATCTTAGCACTGGACTACTACTAGATTGCACACAAACATTTCCAGATAGATTTAGTGTCACCTCAAAATGGACCCTTTTGAAATGCGGTACAAAACATGAATTTTCTTTGCAACTTGAAAGTTCCTTTGACGTTTTAAAAACGTCCGCTAAATACTCCGCATCGGAGCCATATTTGTGATGTTTCTCAGAACGTGTCTGGAAATTTATAACAATCGCAAGTGTCTGGATCGAAAGTGTCTGGACATTTATAACAATCGCAGGGCTAATACATATTAATAAAAGTGGCGGGTATTCGGAAGCTTCTAAATGAACTGGGGTTATGTGGTGGTATACATCTCATCCATCCGTACTAGCCTGCCTGATTTTAAGCTAAGACGCGTAGAAAAATTAATAGATACTTCTTCGATCTAGAAATCGATAGTGTGGATTTGATCCAATTTTTATTTTTTTAAGTATGAGAAGTTACCACATGACTTCTTCCGCTCTAGGTTGAGCGGAAGGAAATGTCAGACTTTTATTGACTAAAACCCATCCGTGTTCCTTCTAATGCCCTTTGCGTCCCAGGGCCGCGGTGACTCTGTCGAACAAATGCCGCAACCCTGGCAGGCTAATCAAACACTCTTGCTCTCAGTTTAGTGAAGTCGTACTTAAATGACAGACAGCAGCAAGTTCAAATAAACGGTGTTAATTCAAGGGGTTTAAAAGTCAAAATGGGGGTACCACAAGGCTCAATATTGGGTCCTTTCCTCTTTTTAGTGTATATTAATGATTTACTCCATCTTTTAAAAAACCAACCAAAGATGGTGTTATTTGCTGACGATACGTCCTTAATTTTTAAGATAGATAGACGTTCTACAAGTCTTGACGACGTAAATAATGCGCTACAGCAGGTCCAAAATTGGTTCACTGCGAATAATTTAGTATTAAATGGGAAAAAAACTAAGTGCATCAGATTTGCTTTACCGAATGTCAAAAGTAATACTTGCGACATAGTATTGGACAAAGAGAAACTTGAATTCGTCGAAGACACGGTTTTCCTAGGGATCACGCTTGACTCAAAGCTACAATGGGGTCCTCATTTAACATCTCTTGCAGGACGGCTAAGTTCAGCAGCATATGCTGTCAGAAAAATCCGTCAATTTACTGATATAGATACCGCGAGGCTGGTTTATTTTAGTTACTTTCATAGTATAATGTCTTACGGTATCTTATTATGGGGACGAGCTGCAGACATCGAGTCTATATTTATTCTGCAGAAAAGAGCCATCAGAGCCATATACCATCTTGGTCGGCGCGATTCCCTAAGGGAACTGTTTAAGGATATTAACATCATGACGGTACCTTGTCAATACATATACGAAAACATTATGTATGTTCGGAAAAATATTCATCTTTTTAATAAGATTAGTGATAGGCATAATTTTAATACTAGAAATAGGAATAAATTAGATCAACCCCGATTCAGATTGGCTAAAGTACACACTTCTTTTATGGGATATTGTATTAAGTTTTATAATAAAATACCACGTGAGATTCTCGAACTGAATGAGAAAAAATTTAAAACATGCATAAAACGCACTCTATGTAGACAGGCATATTATAAACTGGAAGATTATATCCTTGATAAAAATGCTTGGCTAAATGCCGGTCCTGCTCCACAGCCTCAGCCGCTTGGTTCCACTAGTTAGGTTTTATATTTGGAAGAGATGCTCACCCTCTTTTATGTCTAATAATAATACTATTCCGCATAATCTTATATTATGTTTGGAATAAACTTTTCTTTTTCTGTATTTTCAGATTGATATTCATAGTTTTATATAATTTAGAAGCAATTTTTATTTCAAGTTCTGTAAATGTGAGAACCCTGGACCATTATGTTAATAGATAGTTTCCTTGTTTGACATGAAATAGCAGGGGCAGTTGAGGGTGTGTCATGCTCACTCCAATGTCTCGCTGATGGTGGCGCGTGTATCGGATCATTCAGTTCCCTTCAAAATGGTTGAGCTGAATGGTGCTGATGCACGCGTCATGTTCGTGAACGGGCGCCGTCAGTGGAGACTGGTCATCCCTTGGTTGCCACTGCCTCATTTTAATATTTCATACTATAAATTGTTTTTTTTCTTTCTTTACATTGTTCTCATATATAGAAGCAACAAGGTTTATGTAACCAGGATTTTTGTAAACATAAAATGATTTAAAAGAGTGTCCGTGGAGTTTCTTGCACGTTCTTCTCCATAGAGATCTACGCTTGCGAACGTGCAAATAGCTTCATGTTTTTGACGGACTGACTTTGACAATTCAAAAGTACCTGATAATGGTTTATTTGAAATAAATGCTTTGACTTTGACTTTGACTTTGGCTCCGCCTAGAGTAGAAGTCATCTGATGATTTCCCATCCTTAAAAAACAAGGATAAACAACGATATACATCCTTAAAAAACTAAAAAAAAAAAAATGTGAGCCGTCACAGGACGTTTTTTTTTTTAACATCGAAATTATTTTGTACAATTAATATGCTTAAAAGAACAGATTACGACAGGAACTAAATATGGCATAATGAAAAACCCATCAAGTGCGAGTGGAACTCGTGCGCTGAGGGTTCCGGACCTTTATAAAATGATTTACAATATTATACCGCCATAATAAAATTGGTATCTTATTTATTGGTGGCAGGCGTCAACTATGTATGTATGGGGACACCCTTTAATTTTAAACTTTTTTTTATTTTTGGAATTTTTCTTTTATATGTGCTTGACGACCTTGCTTTTTGCAAAATTTCGTGATTCTAGGACAACGGGAACTACCGGACAGACAGACGGAAAAGAGAGTGATCTTATAAGGGTTCCTTTTTTACCTTTTGAGGTACGGAACCCTAAAAAATACATATAGACTGTATTTATATGTTTATACAATCGCATAGCGTGGCGGACGCGTCGCCACGCCAACAGTCGGTTTTACCCGCGGCTAAAGATATATCGGTTTTACCCGCGGCTAAAGATATATCGGTTTTACCCGTGGCTAAAGATATATCGGTTTTACCCGCGGCTAAAGATATATCGGTTTTACCCGCGGCTGTATCTATAGCCGCAGGTAAAACCAATTGAAGGCGTGGCGCGCTATACGATGGTGCACGCTGAGTTTCACAAAAAAAAATGAGATAGTTGGCGAAATACCTCTTGTATCAAACGCTTCTGCATGAAGAGCTCGTGACTAGGACGAGGTCAGATAGATGCTGGTTCATGTAAAATACTGGTATTCAGTTGTATCACAGTTGGGAAAAGTTTAGGCAGATTGATCTATACCTACTCCTTTGCCTACCCCTTTAAATCTTAATCGTGTTCCTTTTCATAGATGGGAAATCATCAAATGACTCCTTTCGCTCTGAACGTAGCAGAAGGTAGTGTCAGACTCTTACTGTCTAAAACCCATCCGTGTTCCTCGTAATGCCCTTTGCGTCCCAGGGCCGCGGTGACTCTTTCGAACAAATTCCGCAACCCTGGCAGGCTAATCATACTAATACGTTTTAAATCTAAACAAAATTGTCTCTTCGATCCTAATACTCAGCTGAAATATTCCTAGCTGAAAACTACCGTTAAAACGTTCTGAAAATACATAAACTACGACTCAATACCATGTTCACACGTGTAGCACTCATGTCGTTAAAAGTTATGTCTACCTTGTTACTTAATTAACAGAAAGGTGAGTACAGCGACGTATTGCCACATCACTAAACCTGCGACACGTGTGAACTTAAATACCTAAGTTAGAGAAGATACCATACAAAACTAGCTCGTGCCCGCGACTTTGTCTGAGTGGACTTCAGATCGGGATGTTGAGTGCAGCGACGTATTGCCACATCACTAAACCTGCGACACGTGTGAACTTAAATACCTAAGTTAGAAAAGATACCATACAAAACTAACTCGTGCCCGCGACTTTGTCTGAGTGTACTTCAGATCGGGATGGTGAGTACAGCGACGTAATGCCACGTCACTAAACCTGCGACACGTGTGAACTTAAATACCTAAGTTAGAAAAGATACCATACCAAACTAACTCGTGCCCGCGACTTTGTCTGAGTGGACTTCAGATCGGGATGATGAGTACAGCGACGTATTGCCACATCACTAAACCTGCGACACGAGTGAACTTAAATACCTAAGTTAGAAAAGATACCATACAAAACTAGCTCGTGCCCGCGACTTTGTCTGAGTGTACTTCAGATCGGGATGGTGAGTACAGCTACGTATTGCCACCTCACTAAACCTGCGACACGAGTGAACTTAAATACCTAAGTTAGAAAAGATACCATACAAAATTAGCTCGTGCCCGCGACTTTGTCTGAGTGGACTTCAGATCGGGATTGTGAGTACAGCGATGTATTGCCACATCACTAAACCTGCGACACGAGTGAACTTAAATACCTAAGTTAGAAAAGATACCATACAAAACTAGCTCGTGCCCGCGACTTTGTCTGAGTGTACTTCAGATCGGGATGATGAGTACAGCTACGTATTGCCACCTCACTAAACCTGCGACACGTGTGAACTTAAAACCTAAGTTAGAAAAGATACCATACAAAACTAGCTCGTGCCCGCGACTTTGCCCGCGACTTTGTCTGAGTGGACGTCAGATCGGGATGATGAGTACAGCGACGTATTGCCACATCAGTAAAACTGCGACACGTGTGAACTTAAATGCCTAAGTTAGAAAAGATACCATACAAAACTAGCTCGTGACCGCGACTTTGTATGAGTGTACTTCAGATCGGGATGGTGAGTACAGCGACGTATTGCCACATCACTAAACCTGCGACACGTGTGAACTTATATACCGAAGTTAGAAAAGATAATATACAAAACTAACTTTGCCCGCGACTTTGTCTGAGTGGACTTCAGATCGGGATAAAACGTTATTATATGTGTTAATCCAGATTAAATACTATTGTAATAGTTTTTTGTGGATTTAAATTTTAATCGCTCACTACGTTTTTTCTTCATCTAATCGAAATTGTGTCTTAGATCCTATTACTCAAAATAAATATTTTAGCTGAATACTACCGTAAAAACGTTATAAAAATACATAAACTACGACTCAATACTGTGTTCACACGTGTCTCTAATTACAGCTAGTTTATAATAGAGCCAGAGTGGTCTAGAACAGGTAAAACTCAATCCACCTGAAATCTGAATCTACCTTTGTGAAATGGACACTAGAGTCACTTTATTTCTATACATATCGGCGCAATAACAATAGTTTGTCATTGCAAGTATTTAAATAATTAAGATTCATAATTTGAGTGTCCAAAAATTTTCAGATTGAATACCTTAAATTTATAACGATGTAAAATTAACGTTAAACAGCATGTCACTATTTCTGTTATTGTAATTTAAATGTTTCAATACTTAAAAAAAACAAATCAAATCATTTATTCTCTAGAATGCAGGTACTTATACAAATGATAACCTAAAAACTTGAGAACACACATACACACACATATTCTTTTAACTGTAAATCAGTTAAAAGAATATGTGTGTGTGTGTATGTGTTGACGTTGAAAAGTGTCTTTTAATGGCCTAATTGAAATAAACGTTTTGACTTTAACTTTGAAACATCACTGCTTTTATTGGGGCTTAACGTAGCTCTTCTCTCTATACATAAATATGTTTAAGTGTTTTGTGCACGCATAAATAAAAATACTATCTTATTGCTTTTGTAAGTAATACAAAACTTAACAAAACACATACATAAACTCACGTGTGTTTCTCATGATAATAATAATAATATAATAATAATAATATATCTTGGGACAACTCACACACGGTCATCCGATCCCAAACTAGGCAGAGCCTGTGCTATAGCAACCAGACAACTGATAAACATACTTATATATTTCTAAATACATACATATTATAGACAAATGACACCCAGACACAGAACAAATGATCATGCTCATCACACAAAGATTTGTCCTGAGTGGGAATCGAACCCACGACCTCCGGTTTAG
This sequence comes from Mamestra configurata, assembly GCA_002192655.3. Taxonomy (NCBI): domain Eukaryota; kingdom Metazoa; phylum Arthropoda; class Insecta; order Lepidoptera; family Noctuidae; genus Mamestra; species Mamestra configurata. Next base: position 5,908 of record NDFZ01001695.1, on the reverse strand, counting down.
CAGTCAGGGTCACTAACCACTCGACCAACAGGCCAGTCATGATAGTGTAGCAACTACAGAAGGTAACTAATTTCCCTCCTACGATATTGACGTTCTCCTTTTGCTTCGTAAATATCAGGTCATACGCACACTCCGATACATAAGTACTACGCAAATGACCTTTCTGAAGTACATCACNGTGTCTCTAATTACAGCTAGTTTATAATAGAGCCAGAGTGGTCTAGAACAGGTAAAACTGCCAAAGGAATACTCAATCTCCTGAAATCTGAATCTACCTTCGTGAAATGGACACTAGAGTCACTTTATTTCTATACATATCGGCGCAATAACAATAGTTTGTCATTGCAAGTATTTAAATAATTAAGATTCATAATTTGAGTGTCCAAAAATTTTCAGATTGAATACCTTAAATTTATAACGATGTAAAATTAACGTTAAACAGCATGTCACTATTTCTGTTATTGTAATTTAAATGTTTCAATACTTAAAAAAAACAAATCAAATCATTTATTCTCTAGAATGCAGGTACTTATACAAATGATAACCTAAAAACTTGAGAACACACATACACACACATATTCTTTTAACTGTAAATCAGTTAAAAGAATATGTGTGTGTGTGTATGTGTTGACGTTGAAAAGTGTCTTTTAATGGCCTAATTGAAATAAACGTTTTGACTTTAACTTTGAAACATCACTGCTTTTATTGGGGCTTAACGTAGCTCTTCTCTCTATACATAAATATGTTTAAGTGTTTTGTGCACGCATAAATAAAAATACTATCTTATTGCTTTTGTAAGTAATACAAAACTTAACAAAACACATACATAAACTCACGTGTGTTTCTCATGATAATAATAATAATATAATAATAATAATATATCTTGGGACAACTCACACACGGTCATCCGATCCCAAACTAGGCAGAGCCTGTGCTATAGCAACCAGACAACTGATAAACATACTTATATATTTCTAAATACATACATATTATAGACAAATGACACCCAGACACAGAACAAATGATCATGCTCATCACACAAAGATTTGTCCTGAGTGGGAATCGAACCCACGACCTCCGGTTTAGCAGTCAGGGTCACTAACCACTCGACCAACAGGCCAGTCATGATAGTGTAGCAACTACAGAAGGTAACTAATTTCCCTCCTACGATATTGACGTTCTCCTTTTGCTTCGTAAATATCAGGTCATACGCACACTCCGATACATAAGTACTACGCAAATGACCTTTCTGAAGTACATCACAATAAGACAAACGTTATCATCATTTTAGGTTCAGAGCAACATTTCCTCCTCCCTCCACCCCCTTTCTAAACAATGTTGAGGAGGGAAGCGAGGGGAAGATCCATCGTTTCCTTGGTGTTTCCCAATTCTAGCCATCCTCATTCATACTCGAAGGCTTCTATTACATGGTACGAAAAATCATGTAAAAAGAAAAATTTGGTTGTCTGTAAAGTCGGTTTACGGACGATAATTTAACGTGACAACGTCATAACAAAACATTGATGAAATGATCGTAGCGTTACAATGAGCGTAACGTTACAATGAGTCATCCTTTTTCGTGCGTGCAGCCGGCGTTCATCGATTTATTAGACGTTGTCATGTCAAAAACAAAATTGTATATCTACAATATGTTGTCTCGACCAAGTTCCTACTGCCCAAAAAGCTTAGTAACTTTGTCCAATACCAGACAAACTTTGTCGGCAACGTCGAGAAGTTAACTTGAAATAACCTTTATTGTTTAGGTTTCAAACAGGCTTTATAGGTCATTGATTTGACATATAAGTTTATGGTCCCTGACAGTTTGTATTATGTGATGTTAGTCTAAATGGTTGCAGGATTATCTTCAGATCTTAGGCTGGTTTCATAGCTGTCCGGGAGACCCGTACGGGTAGCGCCCGCAGTGCTCTGAAACGAGGGTTTAGTATGATACAGTAACAAACCGGTTATACGGGCTCTGGCTTTGCTGGGGAGTTTGTTGCGCCACTTCTTCTTCCCAGCTAAAACACTAAGAAGTGATGACGGGCGGGCGTTTTGGGGGACTGTCTTTATGTAGAACTTTGAAGTTCAAAAAGTGCTGGCACTCAGCCTAATTTGAATAAATGACTTTTGACTTTGACTCTACCCGGAGCGCATCGCGTACGGACCAATCCGCGTCGCTGTGAAACAATGTCATATCTTATTTCTTACTTTTCTAGGAGGTTTATTAGTATTATTTATTTATGATTCAAGAATTGCTTCAAATGAAATACCTATTCAAATCTATAATTAACTTTTAAAAAAATATTTTTATTTCAGAATATTTTATTTATTAAAAGATAAATATTATTAAAAGATAAATATTATTATATTTATTATAATATAATTATATTTATTATATATTTAACTTATTAAAACCAACCCTCCTCACGTGTTTCTCCGTTCTGGGAGCTCGTACGGGTCTCCCGGACAGCTGTAAAACCAGCCTCACCTACATGTAGACTAATTGATGGCAATCTATGTATATTGAGTCAGCCCAGAATTTAGCTACTATTTTGACAGCACTAATCAATCTGCCAGGGAAGGATCGCCAAACTGAAGTGGCAGTGGGCTGGGTACATCGTTCGCAAAACAGATGGTCGATGGGGCCATAAAGTTCTGGAGTGACGACCGCGTACCGGAAGACGCAGCGTTGAAGGTCTCCCACAAGGTGGACCGATGATCTGGTGAGGGTCGCGGGTAGCCGATGGATGCGAGACGCACAGGACCAGTTGTTGTGGCGACACTTGGGTTAGGTCTATGTCCAGCAGTGGACGTCTTTCGGCTGATATGATTATGATGATGAATCAATCTGCCTAGCCTTTTCCCAACTATGCTGGGATCAACCGAATGAGCTGAATTCCAGTATTTAACATGGAGTGACAGCCTACCGCATCTTCTACCGAGTCACTGGGTAAAACAATACTTCCTCGCAAAACCGGAAGCCTCCAGTCTATGACTACCCATAACGTTTGTCAAAGATTTTGGCACCGTCAGTAGGGTCCAACATTTCCTTAAAGTTTCGATTTTGATAGGGTCGCTTCAGAAGGCCAAAAATCAATGTTTTGACGTATAAGTAACTGACAGTATGGTTGAGGGCTGGTTATGCCTAGTTCGACCCCAAATTCTAATACTTTTGTGTACTTTAAGTTTAGATGAAGTACTCTTCTTATAAAAAAAAATGTACATATTTATGTGAATAATAATAATTATTTATTCATTAATTATTTAGTATCTTAAACGAAATTGAATTTTGAATTTAAAAAACTACAACCCCATAGTATTTTTGGTTTAATTTTATGTGACACGATTTGCATCTTACAAAAATATGAATATAGTATCCAATTTAAATAAATGTTACGTGCGAAACGAGTATTATAATTATAGTAAAATTTACGTTAAGTCAGAAACATGCGCGCTGGAAGAATTGAAAGACTAGAATTGAAATTATGAATAAATATATAAGATATATAGAAGAGTATTAATCACATTAAATTAATTCAAGTTTTATGTAATACTAAAGCTTCTTCAATTGCAATTTTCCTTCGTTTCATCTTTACCAATTTTGAAATATAGGCACTTCTTCAAAACTAATAAGTAAATGATAAATGATATTAATTGTGTAAGTAGGTTAAACATAACATTTTTAGACGTCAATATTTTTGGGTAATTTTAAATTAGATGAGGCCGCTGTTTCCTAGCTGAAAAGAAACACGTCCATACAATCTTACTGGTCAAACATATGAGAACCTTGTAGGTTAATGTCCGAAGTGGGCTTTTGAGGAAAGAACCACACAGATTTAGTGGACCTGTCCAGTCAGTGCAAGCCTTGGTCAGTAGTCGAGTAGCTCAACTTAGAACCAATAAGGAGCTCAACGACTCGACGAACAATGCCAACGAAAGGACATTTGAGTAAGCCACAAAAAGTACTCAAACTGCCAGACATCGTTAAAAAGAAAAAAAAAAGTACTTGAGAGAAAAAAAAAAATCCATAAAGATGTAACAAATGGACACAATTAAGTTTCCCGTCATGTTTAACCCTAAGTTAGCACCCGATTAATAGCATCCATCTATCTTATAGCTCCTAATTCCCCATCGCCAAGTATTTAAGCCACTTTTCCTGTCCCGTCTTTGAGCGTGGCCTATTTCATTCTCCTTAATAATTTCTTGTCAAATCGGTTGTGATACAATTTGGCACTCTGAAACCATTAAAAAGGCTTTCGAAGCTTTTCATGCTCGCAGAGCATTTATTTCAGAATGTTGGTAATTCTGAAAACAAAATCTATTTATCTGTTATCTGCATAGTTTTAGTCTTGTAACATGAAACATTACCAACTGATTAAACAAAAGTATCTAGTTTGTGTAGTAATTAGTGTCACCGATAACAAGAATATTGTTTGCCTTACTTGGGAAGAGACTGAACTCCACGACACAGGGAATATTAGTGTGGGATCCAGGGAATTTGAAAAAACCTAGCTATTAAGGCTCTTATGTATTGCAATATTGTCTAATTATTGTACAATGTGTTATTGAACCGAGTAAAATTTAAAACACCAGTAGAGGATGCCTAGCTACTAATACTAAGAAAAGGGAGTTAGTGATAGCGTGACGGCTGACAGGACAGAATGGAAAAAAAAACGTGTTGCACCGACCCCAAGTAACATGGGATAAGGGCAGGAAGATGATGATGAGAGGATGCCTAACAAAAGCATTAAGTCGGTTTTGTATGTACACAAGTGCATGAAGTCTAAATAAATAAATAAACATATTACTTACTTAGCTTATGAAATTATAACGAACCACAAAGTTAATGGGTTGTGGAGGTCTGGTAGGCAGCCGCTCCACGTAAAATACTGGGATTCAGCTGAATCCGGTTTGACTGGAAGCTGACACCAATATAGTTGGAAAAAGGCTATTTTTTGAGCCACATGTTCCCAACCACTGCAACTCCTAAAAGCTAGAATCAACAGTGGCGACCACCAGAAAAAACGCCGAGTCAATGAAGCTCGACGCGTCCCGGAGAAACGATTTATCTGTCTAGGATCCCGCAACGAAATTAATCAGAAAAGCGGAGCGAACTAGTAGGAAAAAATATAATTTCCACTTCCCTCCATTCAAGCAGGATACAGGATTGAGCCAATAGGCACCAAGGGACATAAACAACTGGGTTAAGCCCAATTGCCAAGCACCACGGATTATATATTAACACTAATACTAATGAGTCCTAAATTGTGAGCTACTATTGATTCCAGTAATAGTTGCTGGTGGAAAAAGGCTAGGCAGGAGATGAAAAAGTAACAAGGCTTATGTAGCTAAACACCCGTCGTGGAGTCTTAAAATAATAATAATATCTTGGGACAACTCACACACGGTCATCCTATCCCAAACTAGGCAGAGCCTGTGATATGGCAACCAGACAACTGATAAACATACTTATATATTTCTAAATACATACATATATTATAGACAAATTACACCCAGACACAGAACAAATGATCATGCTCATCACCCAAAGATTTGGTTCCTGGGTGGTAATCGAACCCCCTTCGGTTTAGCAGTCAGGGTCACTAACCACTCGACCAACAAGGCCAAATAATTATGTCTAAATATCCTTTGCCCGCAGCTTCGCAGGCTTTAATATAGGGTTTTTAGCAAACCAACTTCACTCCCACATTTACAATATTAGGATTGAAGGCACATATCTAGAAAGAGACTTTATGGCTATGACAATCATTAAGATTCTACAGCTTATCTCTTATTCGACAGTTGGATTAGAAGCTTCATAATATAGAAACCGTCAAAGTCAAAAGTCATTTATACAAAGCACTTTTTGAACGTCAAAGTTCTACATGAAGACAGTCCCCCGAAACGC
>NDFZ01001693.1:0-14709 GCA_002192655.3 Mamestra configurata | reverse complement strand
TTCAAACAAACAAACAAACAAACAAACAAACTCTTCAGCTTTATAATATTAGTATAGATTAGAGAGGATTTTTAATTGGCTTTCTGGTGACTACGGTTTCCTTTTTGTTTCTTTTGAGGGTTCCGAACAACGGTAAGAAGCGGAACCCTTATAGGATCACTCGGGTGTGTCTGTTCGTCTGTCACAACCAATTTTCTCAGAATCTAATAAACGATTGTGTTGAAATTTGGAACACATATGAACTTCTGTGACACAAACACGGACACGTTACGTACATTCATAAATTTTGAGTATGGGGGTCACTTTTGGATAAAACTAGAAAATTACAAAAAAAAAGTTTTTCTGTACCGTGTGATATATCGAATGATAGGGCTTATTGTGACGTTTTAACCTTTTGAACGCCAGAGCATGAACGCATCGGTGTGCCCTCGACGCCAAACCACAATTCGCCATACTTTTTGTCGGCTCTAGCCGACGGTGGCGTGTTAGGCACTTTTTCATTTGTCGGCTATAGCCGATCGTGGCGGTAAAAAGGCTAAATATTTCTTTTCATAATTTAATAAGAAATAGTTTTGAACCCTTATCTCCGAAACTACTGAGCCTAAAATGTAGAAAAAAAATTGCAGATGTTCTTTACCTAAATATAACAGGAACACCTATAAGTCTTAAGTGTTAAAATAACATGTAACAAAAATGAAACCCTTTGCACGCGAGTCCGACTCGCACATGGCTAGTTTTTAATTAGCTGTAAGTCCTCCATGTATTAAGAAAATAAATAAATAAAATTAATTTGCTGATTTGACATTTGACGAAATGTAAAACTTGTTTCTAGAAAGCGAGTCATAGTTTCGTCTACGTACCTATAGCATATCTCATCTCGGGCGAGCGCGCTACGTTGACGGTGGCGATGAGCAGCAGCAGCCCGGAGTTGCCGCTCGCGCGCACGTCCAGCGCCATGATCTCCAGGCTGTTCAGGTCACCTGTGAAGTGGAAGAGAGTTACTTGTTTTCGTTATTTTATTTTTTTGACTGTTTGGATTTCAATTCATTCAGTTTCGATGCAAAACAACTGATGCTGCCGCGTCGTAGACACGTCGTGAAGTCGAGGAGCGAACTACGGGTGTGTCACACTGCGTCTAGAAGTGCAGCGCGGCGCCGCAGGCTCTATTCTAATCCTGCCATTGAAATGCGGACCTTATTTTTTAGTTCATAAAGTTGTGTGTGACTCACCGTGCGGCGCGTCGGTGAGCGCGCGGCGCAGCGAGTGCTCGTGCAGCTCGGCGCCGCGCCACAGCTGCAGCGCCGGCCCGCCCGACACCAGCGCGATCGTGCTCTCCGACTGCTCACTACTAGTGTATGTGTGACTCACCGTGCGGCGCGAGGTGCGTGCGCGCGTGCGCGTCGGTGAGCGCGCGGCGCAGCGAGTGCTCGTGCAGCTCGGCGCCGCGCCACAGCTGCAGCGCCGGCCCGCCCGACACCAGCGCGATCGTGCTCTCCGACTGCTCACTACTAGTGTATGTGTGACTCACCGTGCGGCGCGAGGTGCGTGCGCGCGTGCGCGTCGGTGAGCGCGCGGCGCAGCGAGTGCTCGTGCAGCTCGGCGCCGCGCCACAGCTGCAGCGCCGGCCCGCCCGACACCAGCGCGATCGTGCTCTCCGACTGCTCACTACTAGTGTATGTGTGACTCACCGTGCGGCGCGAGGTGCGTGCGCGCGTGCGCGTCGGTGAGCGCGCGGCGCAGCGAGTGCTCGTGCAGCTCGGCGCCGCGCCACAGCTGCAGCGCCGGCCCGCCCGACACCAGCGCGATCGTGCTCTCCGACTGCTCACTACTAGTGTATGTGTGACTCACCGTGCGGCGCGAGGTGCGTGCGCGCGTGCGCGTCGGTGAGCGCGCGGCGCAGCGAGTGCTCGTGCAGCTCGGCGCCGCGCCACAGCTGCAGCGCCGGCCCGCCCGACACCAGCGCGATCGTGCTCTCCGACTGCTCACTACTAGTGTATGTGTGACTCACCGTGCGGCGCGAGGTGCGTGCGCGCGTGCGCGTCGGTGAGCGCGCGGCGCAGCGAGTGCTCGTGCAGCTCGGCGCCGCGCCACAGCTGCAGCGCCGGCCCGCCCGACACCAGCGCGATCGTGCTCTCCGACTGCTCACTACTAGTGTATGTGTGACTCACCGTGCGGCGCGAGGTGCGTGCGCGCGTGCGCGTCGGTGAGCGCGCGGCGCAGCGAGTGCTCGTGCAGCTCGGCGCCGCGCCACAGCTGCAGCGCCGGCCCGCCCGACACCAGCGCGATCGTGCTCTCCGACTGCTCACTACTAGTGTATGTGTGACTCACCGTGCGGCGCGAGGTGCGTGCGCGCGTGCGCGTCGGTGAGCGCGCGGCGCAGCGAGTGCTCGTGCAGCTCGGCGCCGCGCCACAGCTGCAGCGCCGGCCCGCCCGACACCAGCGCGATCGTGCTCTCCGACTGCTCACTACTAGTGTATGTGTGACTCACCGTGCGGCGCGAGGTGCGTGCGCGCGTGCGCGTCGGTGAGCGCGCGGCGCAGCGAGTGCTCGTGCAGCTCGGCGCCGCGCCACAGCTGCAGCGCCGGCCCGCCCGACACCAGCGCGATCGTGCTCTCCGACTGCTCACTACTAGTGTATGTGTGACTCACCGTGCGGCGCGAGGTGCGTGCGCGCGTGCGCGTCGGTGAGCGCGCGGCGCAGCGAGTGCTCGTGCAGCTCGGCGCCGCGCCACAGCTGCAGCGCCGGCCCGCCCGACACCAGCGCGATCGTGCTCTCCGACTGCTCACTACTAGTGTATGTGTGACTCACCGTGCGGCGCGAGGTGCGTGCGCGCGTGCGCGTCGGTGAGCGCGCGGCGCAGCGAGTGCTCGTGCAGCTCGGCGCCGCGCCACAGCTGCAGCGCCGGCCCGCCCGACACCAGCGCGATCGTGCTCTCCGACTGCTCACTACTAGTGTATGTGTGACTCACCGTGCGGCGCGAGGTGCGTGCGCGCGTGCGCGTCGGTGAGCGCGCGGCGCAGCGAGTGCTCGTGCAGCTCGGCGCCGCGCCACAGCTGCAGCGCCGGCCCGCCCGACACCAGCGCGATCGTGCTCTCCGACTGCTCACTACTAGTGTATGTGTGACTCACCGTGCGGCGCGAGGTGCGTGCGCGCGTGCGCGTCGGTGAGCGCGCGGCGCAGCGAGTGCTCGTGCAGCTCGGCGCCGCGCCACAGCTGCAGCGCCGGCCCGCCCGACACCAGCGCGATCGTGCTCTCCGACTGCTCACTACTAGTGTATGTGTGACTCACCGTGCGGCGCGAGGTGCGTGCGCGCGTGCGCGTCGGTGAGCGCGCGGCGCAGCGAGTGCTCGTGCAGCTCGGCGCCGCGCCACAGCTGCAGCGCCGGCCCGCCCGACACCAGCGCGATCGTGCTCTCCGACTGATCATTACCAGGCAGCACTACCACACCTACTAGCTTCTGCAACGATAAAAAAACACGCCGATGCCGCGATGTGATATTCAATAAATGTAGAAGGTACAACTGTAACAAACTCAAGTAGCTACTCAAATTAAGAAAATCCAAAGTAATTTTCTATACCTAATATAGGTTTCTTGCATTGTACTTAAATAGCGTCAATGTCTAATGAGAATAAAGGAGTTCTCACCGTGTCTGCATGCGCCGGCATGGAGCCGAAGAACAGCAGCGAGACGCGGCGCCCGATGCCGCCGAGCCAGCCGCTGGGCGGCCGCAGAGTACGACACGTCACTGTGGCGCGGCCATCTGCAACCCATCCCCATTCAATGTGTGCTACCAACGCAGCTATACCGCCTTCGCGATTTAGTTTTCAAATGTACAAATAAATGGATATTGGATAATATAGTTCACTTTGAGCTAAATATTGAAACATGTTTGCCTTTTAAATTATAATATTAGTCCTGCACTAAAAAACATTTACACATTACACAGGTCATCATCATCATACCCACACTATTGTCCGCGAATTTGCAAGAGGCAGACATTGACCAACATGCACAATACATATTGCACATTTTTTTTTCTATTGATAGGCACGCGTTTATTTATTTATTTATTTTATTTCTTAAGAAAACTTACAGCTAGGATACAGATAGTTGACAGTTAGTGAAAGAAGGCCAATTAAAAGTTTTCACTGACAACGTTGGGGTAGCACAAGAAACAGTAGACAGGCAAGAGAAAGTAGGAATTAGTAAGCACTTAAATTATAGAATGAAAAATGAAAATGAAGAATTAAAAAAACAAAGTTTTTAGTGAACTTCAAAGAAGTTTAAATACAGATTTTTTTTTAGTTCCGGAACACTGGTAGAGAACAAGTCTAGATCATTAAAACTCTGACACAACGAGTTGTATGCCCTACTAGCTCTTATTATATAAGAATTTTGACCACTAGCTCACCTGATGAAGAAATGATGTGGTTGTGATGGTGTTCGCTTGCCTAAAAGTAACCTATTCACTCTTGACTTAAAGACTCCCAGGTTGTAGCTATCAGGAAACAGACTCTGACAGGGAATTCCACTCCTTAGCTGTACGCACGATGAATTTGTTCCCAAAAAGTTTTTAGCGTGTGGGTGGGATGTCCACCGGTGGCGCATCACCGTACGTCTTGTGATCCGATGATGGGACGGGCTTGGCGGAATTAAAATATGTAATTCCGTCGCACACTCCCCAAAATGCAGCCGATAGAAATCCGACAGGCTAGCAAATCGGCGTCGACGTAAAGTACCTACCGTCTCACTTTTGCTAGGATCCCCAACTTTTTGGCAGCCACTTGAGCCTTTGCCTCTATGAACGGACCAAAATTGAGGGTAGATATTAACGTTACACCAAGAAGCTCAAGTTGGTCGGTTACACTTTGGAAAGATGGAGCTGTGTGAATCTAATGACGACGTGCGCGGAGCAGAGGTCTAGGCTAGAGATGCGATTGTTCATCCTATTTTGTTTACTTCGTTAGCTTCGTGCTTATTTGGCAATGCTCGGTACTAGGTTTTTATATCTCACTCACGCGTCAGCATTAAAGGCCTGCTACACGGTTGGAACCAACCACCAACAGAGGTCACCTTGGTTGGGTCAACCAAATTTAATTTTGTTCTACACGATCATGTGGTTGACTCAACTTGTCAGTGTTTACTGCGAACTCAACAGATTACTACGTTTTGAAATATGGCACTTTATCAAAGTCAAAGTCAAAGTCAAAACGTTTATTTCAATTAGGCCATTAAACGGCACTTTTGAACGTCATCGTTTACAGTTCAGTAAAATAATAATGTTACATTAATAAAATGACTCTACTGTCTATTCGGAAAGGTAGATTCTTATGGAGAAGAACGGACAAGAAACTCCATAGTTACTCTTTTCAAATAATGATTTTACAAAATTTGGTATACAAAAATTAATTTAATATTATGTGAGGACGATGCACCCAGAGTATGCTACTTAAAAAACAAAGTATCACCAGCAGAGGTAAACTTATTAATTTCCTAAAGAAATTTAGGTAAATTGTACTCACATATTTACAAACATTGGAACCATTAATTAAACAACAGTGTGTGAGTCAACAGAAAAATAAAAACACAAAAAAAGAAACAGTATATCTATAAAGTTAATACATTAATCAACCAGTTTGACCTTCACCCTTGATTGTCCTATGGAGCAGGACCAGCATGTTTCCAAGCATTCTTATCCTGAATGTAATCTTCTAATTTGTAATATGCTTGTTCACAAAGTGTACTTTTAACATGAGTTTTAAATTTTCTTTCATTTAGTTCTAATATGTCAGAAGGTATTTTGTTGTAACATTTAACACAATACCCCATGAAAGAAGTGTGGACTTTAGCTAATCTAAAAAATGGTTGATCTAATTTGTCTTTATTTCTAGTATTAAAATTATGTCTATCACTAATTTTACTAAAAAGATGTCGGTTTTTCCGCACATACATAATATTTTCATAAATGAATTGGCAAGGGACTGTCATAATATTAATCTTTTTAAAAAGTTCCCTAAGAGAATCACGGCGACGCAGATTATAAACGGCTCTGACAGCTCTCTTTTGTAAAATAAATATGGATTCAATGTCAGCAGCCCGACCCCACAGCAAAATACCGTACGACATAATGCTGTGAAAGTAACTAAAGTAGACCAAACGTGCGGTTTCTACGTCTGTTAACTGTCTTATCTTTCTAACAGCATACGCGGCTGAGCTTAGACGACCCGCAAGAGATGTTATATGAGGCCCCCATTGTAATTTCTCGTCCAATGTGATACCTAGGAAAACCGTCTGATTAATGAACTCCAGTTTTTCTCCATTCAATATGATGTCACATTCGCTACTTTTAACATTTGGTAAAGAAAATCTAATACATTTAGTTTTTTTTTTATTTAAAACCAAGTTGTTTGCCGTAAACCAATTTTGGACCTGATGAATAGAGCTATTGACGTCGTCAAGATTTTGTGAACGTCGGTCTATTTTAAATATTAATGATGTGTCATCCGCAAATAACACCATCTTTGGTTGATTTTTAAGTAATTGGGGCAAATCATTTATGTAAACTAAAAAAAGGAATGGACCCAATATTGAACCCTGAGGAACGCCCATTGTCGTTTCCGACCCTATTGAGTTTACACCGTTTATCTGAACTTTAACCTGTCTGCCCATCAAGTATGAACTAAGTAAACCAAGGGCTCTATTCCTAATCCCATAGTGCTCAAGTTTCAACAAAAGCGTCTCATGGTTAACGCAGTCGAACGCTTTCGAGAGGTCGCAGAATATTCCAATGGCATCTTGCGACTCTTCCCAGGCGTTAAAAATGTTCTTTAGGGTGACTTTAGGGTGACTCCGGCGTCAGTTGTACAACACCCTTTGGTGAAACAAACAAAAACATCAAGTTTTCTCAAAGAAAAAGGGTGAAACCATGGGGCACAGCTAGTAATAAATATTTAACCTTACGCCGCATTCACACGGGATCCGTCATTAACGATTCGTCTAAATATTCGAATTGATGTTCATATTCGTTTCGTGATTCAGAGTTCAGTCTTGAATGAATTACTTACTACTACTACATACAGAACGTTGCGGGCAGACAGACCGACGGCCAGTGGCGTGCGGTGGGTCTCAAGAAAGGGCAGGCAAACGGACAGATAACAAAAAAAAAAAACTCACCAGATTCTTCAAAATTGAAATCACGATATTCTGACGATGCAAATTATGAAAGATTCGGCCACCCCAAATATCTTATCCAAGTGGGTGATAGTTAGAACACGTCACTTGCAAGATATCCGATGTGGCCTTTAAGGGCCCTATTTCATGTGATTCGCTGATATATAAATATATATAATAAGTTAACTACGGGTTTTACAGCAGTGAAAAAGTTAAATTAAACTAACTCATTTATAAATTAAATCTTTTTCAAATATGATTTTAAGACCTGATCATAAAAAGTAGGCTTGCGTCGTAGTTCGACCACTAATTCTTTTTCGATAGAAATTAAAGATAGATTTGTGAGTCGTTGCTACCTCTGTGTGTTTCTTAAATAGGTGTGGATACGTTTTAAGGATGAAAATGAACGTTCTGTCGATGCGCTGCTCGCTGGGATAGTAACAATAAACTTCGCCAACCGTAAAACTTCAGAAAAAACTTTATCTAAATTATTTTTATACAAATTTTGAATGATACTATATGCTACAATTCGCAAATTCAGGCGATTTATAAATACAGCGCAATTCATTTTTTAATCTATCAAAATTAAAATTAGCCTGATAAGTATTAGTGAACTCTCTGATTTCCTTTTCAGGGAATTGTTCACTATATTTAATAAAATTCTCACAAGAAAGTAACTCAAAGAATTTCAAATTTTTAATATTCATGTAACGATCTCTTAATTCGCTGAGAACATTATCAATTATTTCCATAAAAATTCGCCGATAATGGCGGCTTTTGGGCGGTCCGGTAATGCGAACAGTTGCATCATAATTGATCTCGAACCTATCTCTGTAACGAGCTAAAAATGACTCGAATTCTTTTATCTTTTTTACACAATATGCGATGTCACAAGTTTTTTTCTGTATAATATCGTATAAAATATCGGTTTCAGCAAAAATACCCGCGAATGTTTTTAAAAATAAAATAAACTCGAATTCTTTCATGTTAAATAAAAATGAAGTTACTTGTGACAATGTATCACCATCCCAGTGTTCTGTATTTTCATTCATTTCTTCAAACAACTGAAGGAGGTGTGAAGATTCGTTATTTAATTATATTTAACGTGCGCGAGTGATATGTCCACCTAGTTTCGGCGACACGAGGCAGCTTTTTCATAACGGCAAATTCGTTATAATACGCCATTCGTTTCGTACTAGTGTGAAAAAAAACCGCAATTGTCATTATTATATTTAAAAAGCGTTTTGTTTCAAGAACCCGTTCAAAAGATTTCGATAAAACTAAATTTAATACATGTGCTGAACACCATACGTAGCTTGCGGACATTTTTGCCTCACCAAAGCCTGCACACCGTTAATTTGAGAGGATAAAACTGCTGCCCCGTCATAAGTTTGAGCAATTAATTTAGAATGACAATATAAATCTGCTAAAGTTTCCAAAATTATAGAACTTAAGGTTACAGCGGTCCGATCCGCGCTGACATCTACGTATTTAATAAATCGATCCACTACTTCGGAATCACGAAAATATCTTAAAATCAGAATTAATTGTTCTCGGCCGCTTATGTCCGGGGTTTCGTCCACGAGAACAGCTACGTAATCGGACTGTTAAATTTCGTCTTTAATGTGATCAGTCATCACAGATGCAACGCTCGAGATCAAATCATTTTGCGTTCTGTTCGACATGCCTGTGAATGAGGCATACTTGCATTTTGTAAGTGGGTTTCTAAAACTCCGTCATATTTTGCTAATAAATTTACTGTTTCTAAATAATTACCTCTATTCAGTGATGATAATGATTCATCGTGGCCGCGAAAAGCTAATTCTTGTTTTCCCAGAAAGCATACAACATCGATCAGTCTCTGAAAAATATTTCTATTTCTATCTACTTTGGAATTATGCCTTTCTATATCTAATCTTAACTGACTATTAATACTAGTTTCAATACGTGATTTACCAAATGTATTTAACTTTAAGCAAGCCTCTAGATGTTTTTCTGTCATGCTTTTTTGCAGAGGAATGGAAGTTATGCAAATCTACTCACTCCACTTACTAGAAGTATAAAACAAAATGCACGGAAAACAAAATAATTTATTTGTGTGGATACATCCACACAGCCATTTATATGTTGCATAATTTTGAGGATTAAAATGATGAGTTCGAGATGATGAATTACCATGTTTTTGGATTAATTCTCGTAATTCGGGTAAACATCGACCTCTAGACACAATTAGAATCTTATCATTATACGCTAATTGCGAAAACTTATTGCTTTTAATTTCTAATAAACACACATCGTCAGCACAGATTTCACATTCGAACACCATTTTTAACTAAATAAACTTTTATATTAGCACTACAGTAAGTTTCAAAATGAATTACTTATAACTCAATAACATATTATAAAAGGTAAACAGTTGAGATCGCGATCACATGAAACAATATGGTTTCTTAAACACTACCAAATAAAATAGCATTATTTTAGTTTAACGAAAGCTCTAAAATGGCAGATTTCTAATTTTGCCGCATTATATATTGCCGCAACCAATCACTGCCTAGCAGTGTGGCCGTAACATAGAAATCCAATTAACCCAAAAATCTAAGCGAAATTTTCCATATTCGGGGAAAAAATGTAATTCATGCCGTTTTTAATTATTTTTATAGGGCTTTTGCTATTCCTTACAGTTTAAAATTTTTGGAAAGTATATATTTAACAATACCACCATGTTTTTTAATTGTGTTTAGTAGTCTTATAGGAACCTATCGTGTCTGTGTGTAGTCTGTTTCTCGAATTACCAGCAATTCCTCAAATCATCACAACTTGGCAACCCCAAATAATTCATTAAATTTTAACTAGCCAATCAGATCAACTACTGTGGTCGGAGTTGGGGCATAAGTTCAGTCATAATCTAAACATGTGTGCCGTTCATACACACGAAATCATGCAGCAGTGTGCTACACAAGCGTACATTTATGAATGGAAATAAGGCCGATAGCGCATTTGCCTAACCACGTAGTATAGTGAGTTACGCGAGCGCTTAGCAATCCGCGCTGCTAGATGTTGCTTTAAACATTTTAGTAGAAGTTTTAACTTTTTTTATTATTGTTTTTGTTGTATTACTTTATTACATGTTGTTTTATTAATGCGTTCTTGGTAGGGTAGGCACGGTCTTATATCGTCCTTTGTGGGCACGCGACTGCCGACGGCCCCTTTTTATGTTTTTATTTGGTGACATAAATAATGTAAAAATGGGGCCTTTATTATTGGCCAATTTATTTTTAGCATTTATATTTTTTAACATATATATTCCGCCACAATTTTCCGCTCAAAAGATGGAACGCCGGGTTCCATCTTGAACGTGACGTGTCAAGCGGTCGAATGCCAAGCTCCAACTGACAAACCCAACCGCCAACAGGTGTCCACACGGTTGAGATCCGACTCAATGCCCTCTGTTAGTCCTTGGTAGTGAGGGATGCGTTTGCGACCAAGGTCGTTGCAAGGTCGTTTGTAAATCGACGTCTACAAGGTCACGTTTTATGCAAACTCAACCAAGGCTCCCTCTGTTGGTGGTTGGTGGTTGGTCCCGACCGTGTAGCAGGCCTTTTAGTGTCGTGTTCGGGTCGCTATCTCTTCTTCCTAGTTTTGAGCACAGTCGGTCACAAAAGTTTTAGTTGTGATTTTGGTCATTGTTGTTATAATTGTTGCTTGTTATTATTTTTGTTAAGTTATTGTTCAGTGTGATAGTTACAGTTTATAGACAAAAAGGTAAACTGGGAAAATAATAAAAATTACTTATGGCCTCGTGAAAGAGAATGCTTGGAAACATGCTGGTCCTGCTCCATAGGACAATAAGGGTGTAGACAAAATCAAACTGGTTGATTTATGTAGTAACTTTATAGATATCGTTTCTTTTTTGTGTTTTTATTTTTCTGTTAACTCACACACTGTTTAATTAATGGTTCCAATATTTGTAAATATGTGAGTACCAATTACCTAAATTTATTTAGAAAATGAATAAGTTTACCTCTGCTGGTAATACTTTGTTCCTATAAGTAGCATGCTCTGGGTGCACCAACTTCAAGTGGTTTGTGGTGTGGGTTCCGACACAACATCTCGACACGTTCCTAAAGGAAGAGTTTTGGCCGAAGGGTGTAGTCTACCGACGTTTTCGCGGCAGGTTACGCGACACCGCGCAGAACTCGACGCCGTCACTTCGTGTGTCTCTTAGTTTATAAGTTAATTAAGTAAGATTAATATGTATTCGTTTATTTTTTGTATGTTTCATTTGTGTATTTTATCTATGGGCCTTAGTTGCCTGATAATAAAGAATTATTATTATTATTATTATAACAGGGTTGAAAAAACACGAATTTCAAAAAATCTAAAATAGCACGATTTAAAAAAAATCCTTTTTAATCGAGATTTTTTTTATTTTTTCATTTGATATTTAATTTAACTATATTTTTCCCTCAAGAGATTGCGCAGAAACAGCGCGAGGATTTCCCTTTTGTCTGACATGTGAATGCCAAGGAAAAGGGAAATCCCTGTGTAGTGTTTTGTACATTTCGCTTGCAATTACGATCTTACTTTCTTCTAACAAGCATTCATTCGTTCAGTTTTGTTTACTATTGTTATTGCTGTGATGACCATAAATAAAATGCCTCTCCAAAGTGATGGGATTTGAATATTGATTTCTCAGATTTAAACAACCCTAGTTTGTAAAATTGGTCCCTGGACCCTGGTTTTGTTTGTATAATATCTAAATCTGTTTTTTATGTTCATTTCTGTGAATGAAAGTGATTTTTTTTTTTAAATTAAATCATTGATTTTTAGTGAAAACATCATTTGATTTTAAATCGTGATTTAAATCAAAATGATTTATTCATGCCAACCCTGTCACATAATATTAAATTAATTTTTGTATACCAAATTTTGTAGAACCATTATTTGAAAAGAGTAACTATGGAGTTTCTTGTCCGTTCTTCTCCATAAGAATCTACCTTTCCGAATGGACAGTAGAGTCACTTTATTAATTTAATACTATTATTTTACTAAACTGTAAATGATGACGTTCAAAAGTGCCGTTTAATAGCCTAATTGAAATAAAGTTTTGACTTTGACTTAAGAGCGTTAACGTCGAATTTGGCTGTTCGACCCAAAAAGCGTACTTTTCAAACCATTATATCTCCACATAAAATGTATCTAACGAAAGTGTGAATTACTAATTATTATGGAAATATTTCACTCTAAAAATGTAGGTGAGAACATTTTTACATTAATAGAGTATTTTGTGAATTCTAACCAGATAAACGAACAGTGTTTTTTAAATTCCCTTCACAGTGGTCATTTCGAAGCTTGAAATATCAGAAACCAGTCATAAAATTTACAAACAAACAAACTTATTTAATTGTTCATATCCTTGAGCAAAAACCTACCAGAGATTTTTTTGATTTTCAGCTCCTAACATAGATAAATCAAACAATAAACAAAGTGAAATTAACAAGAAAAAGCGGTTGCTAAATTCATTATTTACTCCAATAAATCTTACATAATTTTACAAAATAAAGATGTACTATAATAGAAGAATATCTTCTTTACAAAATACGAAACAGCATTCAGCTTATTTAATTAAATTAAATTAATTACAAGTTTTTTAAAACTACTATAAAACTGTAAGCATAAATCGTTTCAAATCAGTCCGCCGCGAGGCCTTTCAGAGAGTGGACGTATCGCTCGGTTCTCTACGCGTGACCTCTCCTGACCCTTGGCGTCGAGTGAGTTTATAGTGCGACCTAACGATCTTGGTTTGGTAAGTAAAATATTTATTTAGATGATTGACAACAATATTTTTCGAAACAAGAAAAATTGTTTCAGATGCCATGGGGAATAAAAACAAAAAAACAACACTAGTTGTATCGAGGAAAAAGAAGAAATTGAATTTAGAGGCTTTAACTAAAGCTAGGGCTAAAAGGTTGGCATAAAATAATATTTTATAATACTTAATTTGCTATAAATAAGGTCCTCGTTTATTAACTTTTTCCTTCTAGGGGAAGATTCTACTGCTCAGATACATTTATTTTTCTATGCGACCAACATCGAAATCGCAAAAAAATACTTCCTCAAACTAAACCGTCGATTATCTGATACCAGTTTTTCTACAAGCTTTTTAGGGTTTCGTACCCAAAGGGTAAATACTAAATACCCTATTATGTACTAAGACTCCACTGTCCGTCTGTCTGTCACCAGACTGTATCTCATGAACCGTGATAGACAGTTGAGCCGGTTTTTTAACTTGCGATGTTTGTAAAGTCCGGCCGCGTCAAATTTGCCAAAGATGTAAACAACAATAGCCGCTCAAATTTGAATAAAATCAATGTACATCGATTTTAAAGAATTTTTATTTTAAGTAATGTTTGTTTTCGTCTAGTTAGCTCGGAGATTTCAATGTTGGTTGTACACTAAAGTTGTTGCATATTAGCGGAAAAATCGATTCGTAGAACCTTAGAATATTTTATAGTCTGGTAGTTTTATGCTCCTGCTGGTACTAATATGACCATAGCACTCGCCTTCTATCAATTTGCTACGCTCGCGTTGACTGAGGCCTGGCTAACATGTATTACCGGCTTACGACTTTTATTTACTAATACTGGTTTATGGTTATTATCAGGCATTGTAAAGAAAAAACATTTGTTGAGAGCTCGGAAGATGTTGAAATCCAAAATGAAGTAAAGGTAAAGCATTAGTAGCAATACTGTACTTTTAACAATATTTCATTCATATTTTATGTATGGCATTGCATCTAATTTATTTTTTCAGGACTTAGCCTCGTCTTCCCAAACCAGCTTCAGCCCAGAAGCAGCCGCGTCATCCCAAAATATAGAAGCGTCTGAATTGGTAATATAACTCTCCGATTAATACATTAGCATCCGATAATTGAGAAATAAAAAAGGAGAAATCATTTTAGGATTACACCGACTTATGAAGTTATTTTACTGATTTTAATGGTTATAATTTTGAAAATAGATAATTCTTACGCCCGCGACTCATACTTTAATCAACATAATTATAACCTAACTAGTTGAAATTTTTCAAACTAAGAATTTTTCAAATTGGACCAGTAGTTCCTGAGATTAGCANCAGTAGTTCCTGAGATTAGCGCATTCAAGTAAACAAACAAACTCTTCAGCTTTATATATTAGTATAGAAGTATAGATACTAACTTCTTCATCTTCTTATCGTGTGGGCGCAGTAAGGTCTAACGACATACTAACTTGCAAATTGCAAAAAACGTAAGAAAAATTTGTTTTTCGCGGGCTACCGTGGAGCAACCACCTTAAAGATGCTTCTTTATCCTTACATAGTAAAAAACATTACATTAACATACAACAAATTGAATGATTATTTTTATTGTGTTCGGTATTGCCAGGACAAGGTTTCTATGAAAGAAAGTTGCTGGGGCGGGCCGCTATCATTACCTATTATAAACAGCATTTTCTTTTGTAGCTTTTGCATTTAAATTAGGGATTTTCCTATTACTGA